>NDFZ01004808.1:0-174312 GCA_002192655.3 Mamestra configurata
GCCGTTTAATGGCCTAATTGAAATAAACGTTTTGACTTTTGACTTTTGACTTTTTTGACTTTTATTATATTGTAGTAATTTCGAGATTTCAAAATCTCACACTAGCAACCCGATTGCGTAAGTTATGGCTTAAACCGCATACCTAGATACCTATATTATTATTTCCCGATCGAAAGATAAATCCAGATCCATCATACGTTTAAAAATTAGTTTATAACTCGAGAACCTAAAACGCGTAATGAATACGGTTGCAACTTCCAAATTAAAGTTTATGCAACCGATTGCACTCATTTTGAGGTGGGTATTTACGCAATTTGGCTGCAGGTATTGTGTTTACCCAGTTACAGGGTTGCGGAAGTCCAATAGGCAGAGCACCGCCACGCTAAATACTGGTATTCAGCAGCATTCGTTCAGCCTGAAAGCTCAGAGATCTAGGAGACGAGAACCCAATTGCCTATCACACTTTCTGCCAAAATCCGAAGGACATGATCCATTGCATGATTTGTAAGAAAAAAAAATCTGCTTGAAAATGGTATCTCCATTTTCAGGCAGATTTCAATGAATGCTGTTGAATATCCGTTTATATCCCGTAGAACAGAATATGAAATCCAGCTGCCATTTGTAGATCTTTGGCAGTCGGTACGGATTGTCAGAAGCCAGAAAATCTGACACCAGGCTTGCCAAGAAGTACCGTGTCAATCAATGGGTTGTGGAGGTTTGGTAGGCAGCCGCTCCACGTAAAACACTGAATTCGGTTTGACTAGGAGCCGACCCCAATATAGCTGGGAAAAGGCTAGGCAGATGATGAGAAGAGAAATTGGTAGCCTGTTACTTTAGATTGGAAACGCAACTACGAGGAACCCTGGTTTTAATGCTCCGGAAAATACTGAATCTTTCACACACATTTAAGCAACAGCTCCGTTTCGGTTTGCAAGTATTCTGGTTTTAAATATCACACACATTTTATTTACTCCAATTTCACATTATTATTACATGTCTAGTGAACTGTGTGGTAATAAAAACTCACTCAAGCCTACAATTTTCATATAAATTGCTTCAAACTCGCTCAAAAATTCTGTTTTTTTTTTTTTTTAATTTCGTATGGGTTTGCTCTTGACTCTAGTCTGTTTCACCTTTAAAATTGTGCCAGTCGTATTAAAAACCTGATAAGGTAGTCAGAAGCTGGTTTTCCGTCGTTTTGCATACGGAACACGTTCGTCTCCATAATATACAATAAGTCAGGGCTCGTGTCAATTTACCTAAATCTTTTGCTGACATTGCACCCCGAATCCCTTGGTGAACGGGGCGAAAATGTACGGGGTGAAACTTGGGATTGAATCTTGAAAAGTGTGTTTTCAGGGATTTTTTGTAGACTGATGTAGTTTTTAATTATTTTTATTTTCACTTTATAATTCCACTGTGTTATTTCTAAGTATTGCTGAGCAGTAGTAGTCTGAAAGTTGGTGATTCTATTGTAAATTGTAAGCCTAAATCAAGAAGTTACCGATGTACGCATCACGAGTTTTATTAATTTTAAATACCATAAAGCAACGATGCGACAATGCTTTTTTAAATTTGTTCTACAGATCGAACAATGCCTATGAAATCGAACTGTCGCATTGTTCTTTAATTCCAATTTTAAACAGAAAATGCAAGAAATTTAAAACAGCTGGTTGATTCTGTAAACATTTCGAAGTTGGCTTGGGTAAAGTGATCACGAGGTGAGCTATCAATCCATACAAACAAGATGTCACGTGATCACAGAGTGAGTTATCATTTTCATCTTGATTATGATTGAAAGCTCACCTCGTGATCACTTCGCCCAAGCCTTCTTCGTTATGCTTACAGAATCGACTGGCAGAATCTGTAGCCTGACAGAAACGCAACGTGTTGAAACACGAAACGCTCCCGTATTTTCTAAATATTCTGTTATCGAGGAAAACCGTTTCAACAAGACGCCGAATTCTATTTACCCAAGGGACCTTTATGTACAGAATATGTAATATTATGTACACTGTATTGTGTATGTATACGTTTAATACTTCGGGTCTGATACCCATACAGAATCTTTTCTTGGAATTATCGGGAGATTCAAGATGGCTATGAGAAAATATAGTATTTGAATAACTAGTTTTATTATAGTAAGATATTATCTACGTTTTTGATAATCATGAACTCAAATCACAAGTCAGTCTGCCCAGCCTGTTTTAACTATCGTTGGAGTCGGTTAAACCATTAACAGGTACTTTTGAATTGTCGAAGTCAGTCCGTCAAAAACATGAAGCTCTTGTGGAGTTTCTTAACTCCACGGACACTATTTTAAAACATTTTATGTTAACAAAAATCCTGGTTAAATTAACCATACCAACCAACCATATTATGAGAACATTGTAAAGAAAGAAAAAACAATTTACAGTATCAAATATTAAAAAGAGCTAGTGGCAACTAAGGGATGACCAGTCTCCACCGACGGCGCCCGTTCACGAACATGACACGATGCATGCAGCTGAGTACCAGTATTTTACATGGAGCGGCTGCCTATCTGCTCTGCACAATCCAGTAACGAGGTAAACCATACTTTGGCCAGACTGGTGTCAGATTTTCTGGCTTCTGACTACCCGTAACGAGTGTCAAAGATGTAAAAATGGCAGCCATGACCTACGGCTTAACGTGCTTTCCGAGGCAAGGAGTCTCGGTATACAAGGTGGAGACGACGATACGACAATAAATCAAAACACTAGCAATACTAGTTCATACGAATATGTTGTCTTTTATCACAGATTTGATGTCACTAACTGCAACAGACTGCTTGGAATATTTCGTCAGAATAGTAGTCACTATCCTTGACTATTTTGAGTCTTTTTGACGTTTTATGTCATTAGAAAGTTTATTTTTAATTTCGGTGACAGGATTTATAATAGTTTCAAAATATTCTTATGAACCAGTATGGCCAGTGTTTTCATTTATTGTCGCATCGATGTCTCCACACTGTATAATGGACGTTTACCCATCCACGGACCGACTTTGGTAAGTACAGCTTAACCTCGAAGAGCAAACCGCTGGTATTTAGCGACGAGCGCCTCAGGCCAAATAATTCATGCTAATAGTAAAAAGTAATAGTGTTCTGTATGGTTTCGGGCGTAAAAGAATAGCACCATCCCATCACTTCCCGTGGGTGTCGTAAGAGGTGACTGTACTGTACAGTAAAAAACAAGTTTAATGATCCTTCACCATCAAATAACACTCAAAGTCCCATAATATTGGTTCTGAATAAGTATAAATTGGCAACTTTTTTTATATCTCAGCTGTAGTGCCAATATTCGGCCTCATATTTGATACAGTATAATCAATCACGTTTGGGTGTGACGGCCTAACTTCGGACAGATACGGAATCTTTGTGGCGAATCCTTTTGGGAGGTCGGCAGAAGTGGTAGTTACATGTTTGTTAAAGTAAAAGTGGTTAGAGGACATGTTTTTGTAAAGGAGTTTGTTTTTGGGGAATTGGTGTTCGTTTTGGTGTTTTTTAAAGGGTTATAAAGCAGACGAGGTTAATGAATTGACGATAGATAATTATCAAGTCTTTTTCTACAAAGGCAGATAGATCTATTCTAAGGCGTAGGTCGCAAGCTATCTCAATAAATGTATCTTTTCAGATTTGCCGGGACAAAATATATATACATATGTCACCGGAAATTGGCATTGTAAACTATCGCGTGAAATTGTACTATTTTTTCATAACAAGACACGGATTTATTGGAAACTATTGAATTTGGATAGGATTTATTGCAAACAAAACATTTTTTCATAATATGTCGAGAAATTATAAATTCATAAAATAAAGAGATATTACAATCTTACGGAGTCTGCAATTTTCCCGTGACATATATATTTTTATATTTTTTATTTGAGATGGGTTGCTCTTGACTCTAGTCTAGGTCATAGATGACAGAGACAAAGTCGACGATGGAGCGAGCTTACCCAGAAGAAGCCTGTTCACTCTAACTTTGAAGAGATTAGGGTTGTATGCGTTCGGAAACACAGACGCAGACAAATATATTTTTAGACGTGTTGAGGTTACAAAAATTTTATATTTGTGTCTGTGATTTCTTTCTCTAAACGTAGACAAGGAATCCCAGTACATATTCATCAAAACAAAATACTTCAATTACATATTGATCAAAGGTTTCTTTTACCATCTACCCTCACCAGACAAAAAAAAATCCCTTTACAAAATTAGTTATGATTTTCTGCCCAGCAGGCTTTGCTTGGATACGAATAAATAAGAAATTGATACAAAAGAAATACTGGAACATGAAATTGAATAAATTCACCCTTCACCCCCTTGCACTCGTTTGTGGGTTGAATTTTTTCTATGTTCTTTCAACCCTTAACGTTTTGCTGGAGATATTGAAAACGTTTGAAGGTGATTTTAAGTAAGTTTCGCCCCCTGTGTCTGTTTGGGGTGTATGGAAAATTGAGTGTTATCGTAGGTATTATTATATTATATTATATTATATATTATACTAATATTATTAAGAGCAAATTCGTTTCGTTTGGAGATTCTTTATAATAATTTTCAGAGTGTAATTGCTCATTTTTATTGACGGCCAAGCCAATTATATTTTGATGTTGAAATGTAAGTTTTAGTTTACTTTTAATTGTATGTATGATTATTTAATTATAATTTAATTCAAATTATTTATTTGTAAAACACAGGTACAATAATAAGATGTTATTCTAATATCAGGATCGCTATGTTTAACCGCCTATTAGGTTAAACAAATTTTGGATACATTTAATACTTATTTTAAATACTTGTGATTTTTTAAATGTAAATTATTATTCCATTTAAATTATATATTATTATTATCATTAAATAGAATTGAAAGCTAAATGTACCTATCCGTGCGTTTTTTCTATGAATTATAAAGCTCTGTTATGTAAGTATTTCATAAGAATCCACATCAAAAAACTGGTAAAAAAAATCGTCACTTTGTCCTGAAGTTTGTATCTATACTCGTTATGTTTGTAATACGTTACTAATTAGGCACCCCTTAATGCTTGTTAAACCTTAGCTTATTAGTATTGAACTTTCATGAAACAAGTCCTATTAAATAGCACTCCATGTAAAAAACTTTGCCCCTACTAATAATGATAGCGCATATTTTTCCATGAAACCTGATAAAATAGCTTGTCTCTTATCTCAATACAACGAAAGCTCATTAACCTTTGATTTTTATTAATTTTTTGGCTGCAGTTATTGTATCACACACGTTCTAGGATTGCGTTTTTGTATATTATTATACCCTAACAAATTTTTACAGGTTTTCAGGCGGAAGTAGAGTTTCAGGAGTACTCAACTTCAAATCCTTAATTCAGAAATCGGGGATAAGGTCCCTTATAGCAAGTTTCATATATGAAATCCAGGAATTCTTACGATATACGCAGATAGGTGCGATCCGACAATTCGATGCAGGTCTCATAAACAATTTCAGTCAAATCAAATATTTTTACAATAATCTCATCGTTGGCGCTTTGTCGCGTCGCATCATACCTGTAGGTGGCAGCCTTAAGAATGCCGAAACGAATAGGTACTTTAAATTTTCATGTACAAAGAAACCTTTTCAATACAAAATACTCAACGTAATTTTCTAAAACAGCATCTCATGAGACAACTAGACTCTCAAAACGAGACCAGATTATGAATACCAGTCTCAAGTTTCCACCGAAATGCTACAGAATTCGGTAGGCAATTCTCGTAATATTCTTTGAAGGTTCAAGACAGTTTAGGGATCCCTAGGGTATGACGGAGAACGGTATTGCTCTGTTTTTAGTTCAAGATGTTTTGTGGAAAGCTAGGCTTAGCGAGGTTGACGACCTGAAGGTAGGGTACACAGAATGTATTTGGGACAAAATGGTTTTTGAATATTCACGTTATTTTAAAATGTACAATGAATATAAAATATATATATCACCGGAAAATAGCAAACTCCGTAAGATTATAAAATAACTTGAGAGATTTTAACTCTCGAAACAAAAGAGCATTTGTCGCCATTTTATATCAGTCCACAATTTCTCGGAATGACTTCGCGAGATTATAGACTAAGAAATTTTGATGCATAAAATAGTATTCCAAATGTTCAGTTGACAATTTATCGAGAGTTTACAATCTCTCAAGTTATTCTATAATCTTACGGAGTTTAGTTATTTTCCGGTGACATAATATAGGTATAGGATATTCTTATCGAACTCAATAATGAGGGATTTTTTTCACTTAAGGCTTCCTTTCTTTTTTAGGGTTCCTACTACTGCAATGTAGTTATTGTACCTAATATATTTAAGCACCTAGCACTTACAAGGTCTTAATGAAGCATTATATTTTTTTATAAAAGGTACTGTTTTATTTGGTATATGTTGCAGAAGAACTACAAAACAAGCATTACTTTGGGCCCAACCTATGAGTGTCGTTACTTAAAAGATAGTTCCTTATAATTTTTCCTCTTTTTATCCAATCCCAAAGGACTCACATATTCCTTACTAAGACCCAATAATGTACCAACCTTTCCCAATTCCCTCCAAAAACCTACAAAAGAATAGCCGATAAGAAAGGCAAAAAAGTTCCTAACTCGGTTTGCTACAGGTGTTAACAAAAGTAATAATTTTGTTTATGGAAACACGTCACTCGGTGTCTATGGGGATCTACACGGTCCTGTGTATAAAGAAGTTTGTACCTACGTTATTCGGAGGACATTTCCATGTCATGAAAAGGATGAAATAATATGTCAACGGCGAGGTATAAATAAGGGACACTGGAATTGTTTATTCGAGTAATTGTAAATTTCGAGCTGATTTTTTAATAGTTAGATAACTTTTAACTGAAGAATAAATATGGCTGTTTGACATATTTCCCGTATAAAAACTGTCAAACCTCCAATTTTATTCCTCGGATAAAAGTTATCTGACTATTGAGAAATCAGCCGTAAAAGGATCGGAAATAGTATCTACTTCATTCTTGACAGGCAGGATTTGTCTATGATTTGTCTAGCAGTGAAATGTGGTAGGTAGATTATGTTTTAATTCCATGTTCTAGTGTATTCGTGAAAAAAGAAATTAAAATTTCTACAATGCAAACACCACATAACAAATGAATTTCAAAATTGGAACAATAAAAAGCCGTCGACATCGCGTCGCGCCACAACAGCGCCATACATTCTAGTCACAATACAATTTGTGAGCGCCAGCACTCCTTGGTGGCACACATTTTATAAAGTTACGTCTCTTGTCTATTGTTTTGCTAAATTTCCGCCTTTTTGCTGGTTGGCTATCCTACTTTTCGAGTGACAATTTGCATGTACCTACGGTGCGTTTGTAAAGAACAAAGTTGTTACTATTTATCTACTTCTGCCTGCGGATTTGACCGCATGAAAAGTGAAAAATATTATCACAAACAAAACATAAATAAATAAGTTTTCTTGGCCATAAGTTTAGGTTACAGTACACCGGTAATACTTATTTACATAGAATAGGGCACACTCACTTACGTTCAACTACACTAAGTTAGAACTTATCTTTAACAGCAAGGGGAGAAGAAGAACAGTTAAATTATAATAATGCTATCACAAGTAAAGCAATGGTTCACATAATTGATAAAATAATAAAAGAATTAATTTTTTTTTTTAAATAAATTTTCTATACTTATAGATTTTGACGTCTCTTAGCGGTTGAATGACGAACCACTGGCAAAAATTTCAGCTCTCTGGGTCCAAGTGTTTATACTGGAAAGTTGAAGTCAGTCAGGACTTTTCTTTTAAACCCCCGACCAAAATGACGGGTGTTCTTCTTAATATTTACCTATAGATTAATTCGCTTGTAATGTATGAGTTGTAGTGAGTACTTGGCGTATAATGCATTAAAGACGTTACGTTTTTTTTTTTTTAATAAAAGTACATCTGAACATTTCTAGAAAGGCAAATTACGTTACTTTCACACAGGGACAAGTTTTTATCCGTCGGAAAGTAGAATTGACCAGCAAGAAGTACCTACAGTTTTCTGAATTCAAATTGTGGACGATTTTCTTTTGTCTTCGGGTGGCGGTAATGATTCGATTATTGCCTTTGTATTGTGTTTAGGTATTGAAGAGAATTTTGTCTCGTCGATTTTCTATAGGAGTCTCTAGGTATTTCTATTTTCATAAGGTGTCTTAGGACGCTAAAATAATAAAAAATAAATGTATAATAATATTTTCAGAACAATAACAGAAGAGAAAAGATAGTAGATATGACAATAGATAATAGGAAAAAAAATTGCAAAAAAAAAACCAATACGTGTTTCGTACTTATTTCGTGAGATTTGAATTATATCATAAGAAAATGAGAACAACTTTTGCATTCTGAATTCACAAGTTCTACTGCACATAGAAACTTGTAAGTGTAACTAAATATAAAGTAAATAATGTTAAGTAGGTAAAACTCGACAACGTGTAAAATTAACGACTCTGTGCGCTCGTAGAATACCGTTTAATTATCAACAGTGTGTTTGAAGTCACTTTAGAGATGCATTGCAGTAGGTCAAGTGTGATGTTCGAAGTATGTAATGTATCATGTGTCAGATCTCTCGCTACTTTCTTGCACTAATGATATTTGAAAGGAAAACTTTTGTGGGAGTAAGTAGGTACATGTGAAGAAAACACAGTACTATAAGGTATCGTCATAAATAAACATTTATATGATTATTGAGATGACGAAAATCGCGGCAAGAGCTAGGTAGTGCTAGGTTTAGCGAAAAGATGAACTAATCAAAGGATCTAGTCGAAGTGATATTCTATTAGATATAACGATCATATTAAAGGATCCCAAAAACTATGAGATTGTCAGCCGCTACCGAAATGTCACGTCAATTTTGTTTTTTTTTTTTTTGCTTTCGTTTGACAATTTAATTGTTTTCGCATATAGAAAGTCGCTTTGCCAAAAGACCCAGGAGGGATTGATTGCATCTACATTTCAAATGCGGTCGAGACGCACTATGACAAGAGCTCGTGGAAGTTCTAATTAAGAATATAATGGAATACTCTTTACACGATATAAGTTACATAAAAGATAGATGAAGTAGTCATTATAATCTGCTTAGTAAAGCCATGACACAATCATCAAATACATTATGACATACATGTTTGAAAGGATTAATCTGGCAATATTTTGTTCTAACTTCTACTTCTGCAATAAACCAACGCACTCACCGACTCGTAACAAAATTACCAAACATGTTATCACGCGTGGTCGACAATCGCAATATGTCAGGGCTGCGTTTACGAGTCGCGTCGTGAATAGGACGCGGGCAGTCATTGCGTTTCGTGCCGATACCGCCTCGCTTGCGTAACTCGATAGCCATGCACTCTGCGATTAATTAGTCGCAATTATGAGTCGGAGTATCGGTTACTGAGTTTGCAGAAATACTAATTTTGTTCGTGTTAGGTAGTTATGATTTGTAAACTAGGATTTGTTTGGCGTTGAAGTGGTGTTAGGTTTGTTTTTTGATTGTGAGTAATGCTGCTATATTTGTGAAGAGCTTGTAAAGTTATTTCATTGTAATGGTCAGTTAGGTATCTACATTTTACCAACTAAAAAGACAATTTTTAAATTATGTTGATAGAACATTCGCGATCCCATCGCAGTCTGTCAGAAACACCCTTAATTTCCCTATATTTTAGTATAGAGACCAACAACAAAATCGCGAAAACAAAGTCTGCTGTTCAGTAGATTTTGTCGAGTTATGCGCACATAAATGTATCACTTGATTTTTTTTTTGCGTTTTCAGTGTTGGTCCCGTAGTAAAAGTAATCAAAATCAAAATAAAAAGTCATTTATTCAAATTAGGCTGAGTGCCAGCACTTTTTGAACGTCAAAGTTCTACATAAAGACAGTCCCCCAAAACGCCCGCCCGTCACCACTTCCTAGTGTTCATGATGAAGTTTATTTTTAACACCTTTTATAATACTTTTAACTGCCTGTTTTTTTTTTAAGTTAAAGTATCAATTCGAATTTTGTTAACGCTAAATATTTTATAATAATAGTCAGTTTGTATGTAGGTATGTCTGTCCATCTAATTACCATACCTTCTGTAACAAGTCATTGACCTCAATTACCATTACAAAATGAAAACAAAGGAAATCAAATACTGGTTAGGTACCAAGTTTTGTGTTCCTTTGTTTTCTATTTGAAACAATAAATTGTGCTAAATAATGTCCCCGAAAGACCTGGGCCTTAATCGTTTCTTTTTCTTAATTGTGACGGAGCAAAATGGCTGCAAAGCGTCACACTCATTTCAAAAGAATTACGTTATAATTATACACGTAGAAACTTCGAGGAAAAATACCTTTGTCACTAATTAAGGTGGGCCTGTTTTCAAGATGGCGGCTGAACGTACTTAGTAGTTCCATGCTTAAGGTAAGAAATAGAGCTGTATTTTTGGAGATTTAAAATGAAAGGGAAGATTTGTAAAAAAGTTATCTACACTGATATTATAAAGAAGTAAAATTGATAATTTATTTAATTGTTAAATTTAATCTCTGGAAATATCTAAAGATTCTGAAATTTATTTAATAGTAAGTATACTAACTTGTTGCTCATGGCTTCGCGACGTTAATATAGAATTCAGCAAAAAAACCTCTCCAAGTTCATCTATCTCTGTACCTAAATTCATCAAAATCGATTCAGTGATTTCGGCGTGAAAGTGTAACAAACAAACTCACTTTCGCATTTATAATATCAATAAGTTAGGATTAGGATAGGAGCGATTCCGCCGGTTCTAGTTTTTAAATAAATAGGAACACGGAGAAAGAGGCCACTGCTAACGATGTTCACATTTCATTTAAAAACCTTCCATATTTAAAAAAAAATAAAACACGTTTAAAAATGAAAACATGTATCCAGTGTCGAGATACGTAGTAACGAATAAAATCCGAAAATTATGATATTTTCGTTCATATCAGTGTTGAAAAACGTTCCAGCAAATAAAAAGGCGAAATAATGGCATTTACGTGTCAAGTTATGATGATGACAAACCATGTATTTTCATATCACATTTTTAAAGCAATATGTGTCACTCAGCGAGTTTTGTTATCTTGTAAGAACGAATTTATTTGACTAGGTAGCTTTTGCGAGCAGCTTCGTCTCTGTGAAAATTCGAAAATTTATTACATGTGAGCGTTCTACCGGGATAAAAATTCTGTTCAGTGGCGGAAAATCTAAAGGTATTCGAGTACAAATAAATAATAAATTTTACTTGCTTTAGCCCGCGACTTCGTTCGCGCATATCCCGTTTTTTGCATTCCCGTAGGAATTTCCCATTACCGTATAGCCTTCCTCATGAATGTGGCTATTATATACAAAAATAATTTTCCAAATACTGGTAGTTCCACAGAGTAAAGCGTTCAAACAAAGTCTTCGGCTTTATTATTAGTTAAGATATAGATGGACTACCACTCGCGGCTCCACCCACGTTTTATTTTCTCCTTTCAAAAATTGTAGAATTTAGTTATAATTTATTATAGTAGGATATGCTATGATAAGTAGGAAGGATTTAGAATCCGAAATATGAAAACATGTTAACAAAGAAACAATAAATGCAAGGACAATTCTACATTTTATATTATTGTAAGCCTGTTATCAAGTTTTCTCTTGTCCCTAGGTAAATGTGAAAATCTTCTTTTGCAGATGACTAAGTTATAACTCCAGAAGGATGGGTAGCATTCCTGTGTGTAGTTTACGTCAAAAAGATCACATAAAAGGTTTAAGATTCATACTGACAGCTCATACGACAATTCAATGTCCTCAATTGACTGTTATTTCTCAGGAAATTTAATGTTTATTATTTGTGCTAGTCTGTAACAATCTCACCGTGGTGAAGTGAGCTTCAAGTATAATTATACAGAATCGACTGGTAATATTATTAGTCAGGATGATATGATACCGCAACTCTTTACTACAAAACTTTTTTAAACAAACGACTAAGCTCAAACAACCAACTTCTATCACCCCTGACCTAAAATTTACAACTTCCAATATGGCCTCCATAGCGTTCATTTGTTCGCGCCATTATTTTTATCGCCAGTCCATATCTACGTCAGTTCAGTCACACCTGTCCCTGGTCGTCAGTCGTCTCGTTATTCTGACGTATTTCACGATTTTCCGTTAACGAACGCATTTCTTTATATTACCATCGTTATAGCCAGCTTTTATCATTAAAATTGAAATGTAATTATTGAGATATGAAGTGATGTTTATTTTTTTTTCTGTTATGGGTCTGTGCAATGTCGCTGTCATGTCAAATACAATAATATGATTATACCGATTATTTCTTGGGTTATTTGAATTTTTAAAATAAGAAAAATCGAACATGGAACTCAGCTAAAGAAAACATTGAATTATGGTCACTGAAAGATTCAGGATTTAGTAGATTAAGGTACAAAATTATAATAGTTTAGCCACCTAATTGGTTTATGGTGGGTGTACGTTCGCACATGAACGGTCATACTCGCACTAAGTTCTTTTGTTCGATAGTTTTCACTTTCTAGATGCAATAACATAAAACAATAAATCAATTCTATTTCTAGCCTTCAAAATGACAGATAAATCATTTCTCTGTCGAACTTACAAGATAACTCGATCAAATGTCACTTTTATCATTTAGTTATCAATGCAATATCAGTTATCATACGAGATGGACTTGAGTTCAATTTTCCCAGTCACATGCAATATTTGGAGTTGATAATATCTTCTTGAATTAACTATGTTGGGATTAGCTTCAGTAAAAATCCAATATTAATATATAGCGGTACGTGGTATCTTTGAATCGTCGATCCCACAATCCCTTAAGACCAGGGTCTTTAACCAGTGCGTCCTTCCCGTAATGACTTACGGAGCCGAAACGTGGACACTCACCATAGGCCTGGTCCACAAATTCAAGGTTGCTCAGCGTGCAATGGAGAGAGCAATGCTCGGGATTTCTCTGGTGGATAGAATTCGCAACGAAGTCATTCGCCAGAGAACTAAAGTCACCGACATTGCGCGTAGAATGAGCATGCTGAAGTGGAAGTGGGCCGGCCATGTCTGTAGACGGACAGACGGTCGATGGAGCAGACATGTGGTAGAGTGGAGACCGCGTATGGGCAAACGTAGTGTGGGACGCCCTGCGGCACGATGGATCGATGATTTGAAGAAGGTGGCTGGCAGCGGATGGATGCGGACCGCTCAGGACCGGGATGGTTGGCGATCTTTGGGGGAGGCTTACGTTCAGCAGTGGACGGCAATTGGCTGATATGATATGATGAATATATAGCGACTGCCTATCTGAACTGCATAGCCCCAGTAACTGCGTGGTACATTTCTTGACAATACTGGTGTCAGATTTTCAGGCTTCTGACTGCCCGTAACGACCGCCAAAGATCTTCAAATGACTAAAGGGACCAACAGATTTACGTGCTATCCGAAGCACGGTGCGTGCTCGGTATGTTATGGATGATAACCCATCCACGGACAGACCCCGGCGAGCCTCGCTTAACATTGAATATTGTAATTATTTAACCACGAGCCCCGTCAGATGTAACACCATAAAGCAGCCTGATTCTAAACTCACACAAAAAGCATGGTACCCAAGATAGAGTTGCTAGAACCTCCTTTGGTAAATCCAGATAATATGTTTAAACAGCTCTTAATCACACACAAGCACTTAAAGTTATTCTCAAACGGTAAAGTCTTAATGAATCATAATATTTAGCAAACGATGCCGCCAAAGGATGTTAAATACGACTTCGTACGTATAAATCTCTTCACAGCGGGTATTTGGAAAATAAATACGTCCCAAGTTTTGAGATGAGCATCCGAAGGGGGGATAATCTGCAAAGTTTGGGATTTATGGACAGTCTACTGATGCGTCGGTATCTTCCTGCGTTTGGGAGGAAGGAACGTCTCTGATTGCGAATAATTCTGGAGGTTTGTTAAACTACTACTGCCAGTCGATTTTGTAAACATGTCGAAGTGAAGGGCTTGGGTGAAGTGATCACGAGGTGAGCTGTCAATCCATATTATCAAGATGGAATGACAGCTCACTTCGTCATCACGTGACATCTCTCCATATAAAAAAAACATATAAAAACTCACCATTCATATAAAAAAAAACACGATGACAAGACAGTAACACACTCCTCACCTATTCTAGTTTAAAAACATTACTTTACCCTATTTCCATAACGCACTAAGTGCATGCATTGACCTTGGACCTTGACCTTCTGATTAGCATACAATGGCGGCGGGCAACACCTTCTGTGTTAACGGCTAACACAATGAGAAACATTCAATATTTATGAACGACTAGCTGCGCCCCGCAGTGTTACTCGCGGTTTATCAGATACTCCGTGTGAATGTTGAAAATTATCCCAAAGGAACATACTCCCGGGATGAAAATATCCCATGTCTCATTCCAGACCATAATCTACCTCTGTGCCAAATTTCATCAAGCTCCGTCCAGCCGTTTACGCGTGAATAATAATACACACTCACAAACTTTCGCCTTATAATATTAGTGTGATTAAATGGTGGTAGAAACCATGTGGGTTATAGGATGCAGTGGCATGTTAAGAAGAGCGAGTGAAAGTATCGGTAGCTTAAAGCCGCTAACAGACAGGCGCGATGCGACAATAACTCTGAAGAGACTACAATGTTTTTAAAAGAAATTGTTCTACTACTTAATTCAATATTCGTCCGGTCTGTGCGTGCTTAACCGGTGTTAAGCATTTTTTTTTCTTTTCAAGCATGGTAAATCATCAAAGACTCCTTCCGCTCTGGGCGGAGAAGGAGTGTCAGACTGTTACTGACTAAAACCCATCCGTGTTCCTTCCAAAGCCCTTTGCGTTCCAGGGCCGCGGTGACTCTTTCGAATAAATTCCGCAACTGCTTATACACCTAAGGCCTGTTACTAAAATATTGAGTACGTGAACAAAAGACACTGTCAAAGTCCTCTGGAGATGCTGCCTCTCAGATAGATGCTGTCCAGAGATCTCAAAAACGATCTGCAAAAAATTGAAGATATTGCAGCAGCAGCAAATAAATGCAGGTTTATTGAATTGCAAGCAACCTAACTGAGGTGAGAATAAACTCTGTCTGACTTAAAAACGTTTCCCCAGATTTGCTAAATTGGCGAATAAAACCTGGAGAATATTGTATTTTAGAACAATAGTCGTATACTTGAGGTTTCATTGTCATGGTCCTTTTGGGAAGTCTCCTAAAAGGCAAAGCCATAAGTTACACTTTACCACAATCTAATAAAACCTTTTCTCCAGAAGAAAAATAAAGAAGACCATACATTCCTTGTTTTTAGGGAAAAAGTTCAAATTTAGTCAAATTCCGAAAAGTTCAAATTAAGTCAAATTCCTATTGCTTGAATTTCTATATTTGGAAAACTTAATAATCAGATTTTACGAGAATCGAAACTTTAAAAACGAAACCTGTGAATATATTATGTGAGAAAAGAAAAAACCGGCCAAGTGCGTGTCGGACTCTCACATGAAGGGTTCCGTACCATATACCAAAAAAAAAAACTTTTCTTGTATGTATATAAAAATAAATGAAACAAAATATTAAAGGGTAATTTCATTTTTCATTTTTAGGTTTCATTTTTTATTTTATTTTTTATTTCATTAAATTTTTATTATTTGTTGTTATAGCGGCAATAGAAATACAGTCTGTGAAAATTTCAACTGTCTACCTATTACGGTTCTTGAGAAACAGCTCGCTGATAGACAGACAGACAGACGGACGTACAGCGGAGAATTGGTAATAGGGTTTCCTTTGGGTACGGAACCCTAAGAAAAAGAAACTGAAAATACAGCAGTTAGTCTCTCAATACAACCTTTTTTTATTATTTGTGATGGGCTTGCTCTTGACTCTAGTTTAGGTCATAGGTGACAGAGACAAAGTCGACGATGGAGCGAGCTTGCTCAGAAGAAGTTTGTTCACTCTAATTTTGAAGAGATTAGGGTTGTATGCATTCGGAAACACATGCGCACGCAGAGAGTTTCCCTCCTTTGCTGTGCGTATTATAAAAGACGTTTGGAAACGCTTAATGCGAATCTGTATAAAGTAAAGCTTCTTTTCTCTTAAAAATACTTAGTTTTAAAAGTAAATTAGCTGCAGAATTCTCCAGAAGTCTGAAACGTCAGTGCACTAACGACGCAACATGGCGGCGCGCATTCATTTGTTATTCCATTTACGAAGTGACTAATGACAGGATTAGTATATAATATGCGACTACAATGTTAAATATTACTTGGAAATTAATAGCTTTGTAAACTATGTTTTAGATTATGTCTGCAGTAAAAATACGGCGCAAAAATCAGTATTTTATTAGAAAAGAGCTGCTGATTTTTATCTATGGTTTGAAATCTAAACTAATATTTTGAAGAGGTTGAATTGACTGTTTGTTGCTTTGAGGGGGTAATCTCTGGAAGTACTTATCCTACTTATCTGACTGCTAAAGCGGAGGCTTTGTGTGATGAGCATGATTCGATCGATTGACCGTTCGTTGTATCCCGGAAAAAATCGTGTGGGACGAGAGCGATTCCTGTGCCTCGGAAAGCACGTTAAGCCGTTGGTCCCGGCTGTCATTTAGAGATCTTTGGCAGTCGTTACGGATTGTCAGAAGCCAGAAAATCTGACACCAGTCTTGCCAAGAAGTACCGTGTAACCCAGTTAATGGGTTGTGGAGATCTGGTAGGCAGCCGCTCCACGTAAAATAAAAAGAAAAGAAAGAAAGAAAAATATTTATTTGGGACTCGCACAAAACAAACCGAAAAGTAAGTAAAATAAATTAAAACTAACAGTCATAAACTATAACTAACAGAAAGAAGAAAGAACAGCAAGAATTTAATACGTCATGTGCGAGGGCAAATAGGTCCCTATCTCAGCATATGCTGCGTTATTTAAATAAGAACACAACCATTAAAAAAAAAAATGGTATTCAGCTGAATCCGGTTTAACTGGGAGGCGACCCCAATATAGTTGGGAAAAGGCTAGGCAGATGATAATATGTAGGACAAGAGCTAGTATCAAATACACGTAGACCAAGGATGGGTGGCAGCAGTATATCTTGGAGTCTGTTCTAGATGCCTGCTTTGATTCGATGGCCGCACATTCCAATCATGCAATTAAACTGCCTACCGATCGATATTCGTTTGATCTACGCTGGGCCGGTCTAAGGGTATCTAATCTGAAATAGCTTGCATTGATTGCACCACACTAATATGCCACCGGCCACCGGCCACCCATGTATTAGATACTATTTCCTCCGCAAGCTTGCACACGTTTACAGGACAAACAGAAAACCGGCTAAGTGCGAGTCGGACTCGCGCACGAAGGGTTCCGAAAAAATCACGTTTGTTGTATGTTTTTTTTGTAATTGTTGTTATAGCGGCAACAGAAATACATCATCTGTGAAATTTTCAACTTACTAACTATCACGGTTCATGAGATACAGCATGGCGACAGACGGACAGAGAAATCTTAGTAATAGGGTCCCGTTTTACCATTAAAAATAGTTAAAAACAATAAAATCATTCTGTTTTTAAAAAGTTAAAAAAGTATGTCTATGATATTTTCATAATTCTCTTGCACTCTCCAATTTCTTTGTGGACAGCGCAAACTTCCTTTTCTTCCATACTTGTCTACCTATTCATTGTCATATCATATAATTTTGAAGTTTCTCATTCAACTGCATCGGTCCAGTACATTCCGAGCAAATTGTATGTGACAGACGGACAGACAGACCCGACTAATACCTACCTATAAGAGTACATTTTTTTATAAGACGCACTGCAAGTTACCATCCCTACCTTGTTGCTATTCCACCAACTCGCACTAAACGTTTCCAAACGTCTTTTATAATGCGCACAGCAAAGGAGCGGAACTCTGCCTGCGTCTGTGTTTCCGAACGCATATAACCCTAATCTCTTCAAAATTAGAGTGAACAGGCTTCTTCTGGGTAAGCTCGCTCCATCGTCGACTTTGTCTCTGTCATCTATGACCGGGACTAGAGTCAAGAGCAAACCCATCTCAAATAAAAATAAAATTGGTTGTCTGTAAAGTCGGTTTACGGACGATAATTTAACGTGACAACGTCATAACAAAACATTGATGAAATGATCGTAACGTTACAATGAGCGTAACGTTACAATGAGTCATCCTTTTTCGTGCGTGCAGCCGTCGTTGATTGATTTATTTTTGCCTGGCCTGTTGGTCGAGCGGTTAGTGACCCTGACTGCTAATCCGGAGGTCGTGGGTTCGATTCCCACCCAGGACAAATCTTTGTGTGATGAGCATAATCTTTTGTTCTGTGTCTGGGTGTAATTTGTCTATAATATGTATGTATTTTAGAAATTTATAAGTATGTTTATCAGTTGTCTGGTTGCCATAGCACAGGCTCTGCCTAGTTTGGGATCGGATGACCGTGTGTGAGTTGTCCCAAGAGATATTATTATATTATATTATTAGACGTTGTCACGTCAATAATAAAAAAGAAACCCTACAGGCTTCGGAAACCAAAAATTCGACAAAATTAGTAACACTCTGTTCTACTATAAAAATCTACAAGTCCTTACGACCGATACTCGTAAATGCCATCAGCGTAAACGTTCCCTCATCTTGAGCACCCAATATTAAGGGATGACGCAGCACATCATGATTCCCTCTTACGCTGCGATTTTCTCCGTAGCGTGTGGCGATGCTCTTATTTTTTAGTGAAGACTTATTTATAGGATTACAGTGACATGATGAGATTGTTTGGTACTTATTGTTAAGCGATTTTGTGAAGATTGAGGGGTAGGATTTCTCACTTGAGTTTTTGAGAGCTTAGTTTTCAAGGTGTGTCATACAAACTTCTTCGAAATGACTTTATTACCCTTTTGAACGCCATTGTCAATTATACAACTTGTAACAGAATAAACGCAATACCTCTTAAGGGGTCATTGTACTCATTAATATGAACAAATTTTACTATGGGACCAATCCCGAAATCGCGAAAAAAATAAAACAGCTGTTCAATATATTTTTTCGAGTTATGCGCACAGAAATGTATGGGGAAGTCGATTTCTTTTTCGCAATTTCAGTGTTGGTTCCATCGTAAAAGTTGTTCATAATGATAAGTACAATGACCCCTTAAGAGGTATTGCGTTTTTTCTCTTACACGTTGTATGAGTGACATACGAAAGCTTACGCTGTACGACAAACGTCACAAATATGTGACAAAAAATACGACGAATTTGTGGCTTGGCGTCGGAGCGTTCAAAATGTTAATGAAACTTGGTAAACATACAAAAGATACTTAGGTTGGACCCAGGTTCTCTTTAAGAAAAATTAAGTTTTTTTTTTTAAAAAGGAGGTTAGACAAAATAATGATAGGAGAGAATAATTTTAAGTTTTCATTAATTTCCAAGAATAATTTTAATAAGTAAAAGCTCTTAAGGAGTTATAAAAGTAGAATATTACTATTTTGTTGCAGTGGGTGTCTCAAAAGCAAAATATTTAAAAACGCCTAAGCAGCGTCCTTCTAATATACTTTAACAACAAATTAAGACGAGCATTCATTCGTTTCTCTGCCATGTTTCGTAATTATGGTTTGAATATGTCTGAAAAGGCTTATTCATATTTAAAGATATCCTCAAAATGGTCTTCTGAATTACTCAGCGGAGTTTGAGATAAATTCAGCCGGTCTATTCTGTAAACATGTCGAAGTGAAAGGCTTGGGTGAAGTGATCACGAGGTGAGCTGTCAATCTATATAATCAAGATGGAATGACAGCTCACTGCGTGATCACGTGACATCTTGATTGTATGGATTGACAGCTCACCTCGTGATCACTTCACCCAAGCCTTTCACTTCGACATGTTTACAGAATAGACCGGCTGAATTTATCTCAAACTCCGCTGAGTAATTCAGAAGACCATTTTGAGGATATCTTTAAATATGAATAAGCCTTTTCAGACATATTCAAACCATAATTACGAAACATGGCAGAGAAACGAATGAATGCTCGTCTTAATTTGTTGTTAAAGTATATTAGAAGGACGCTGCTTAGGCGTTTTTAAATATTTTGCTTTTGAGACACCCACTGCAACAAAATAGTAATATTCTACTTTTATAACTCCTTAAGAGCTTTTACTTATTAAAATTATTCTTGGAAATTAATGAAAACTTAAAATTATTCTCTCCTATCATTATTTTGTCTAACCTCCTTTTTAAAAAAAAAAACTTAATTTTTCTTAAAGAGAACCTGGGTCCAACCTAAGTATCTTTTGTNTTTGACATGTTTACAGAATCGACCGGCAGCAGGCAGCCCATATCTGACATTGTAAAAGTCAGTTTGTTAATAAGGAAGTGCTTAGAGGAAAGTCCGGGAGCTTCCGGGAAACAGAAACAAGTAATCTATGAATACTAACTGCAAAATCCCGAAACTTTGCGACTAAATAAACTAAACCGGAGTACATGTAAACGAGAACTGGAAACTTTTGTCAAACGAAGTGACGCATCCCGGAATATTTAGCGGGATTTGCAAAATTTTGCAATTCTAATAACTAGTTAGTTGACGATTCAAATCCTGTGTGTATTATGCAACGGTTAGTGTTGTGCGTATCCCGGTTTGTGGTCCCAGTACCCCGGGATTTTTATAGCGAATCGTAAAAGTTGAATACAAAATCTGGCGGTTATTGTAAATGTTTTCTTTCATCAGTTTATACGTGACAGTGATTTTGATTGCGGTTAAACAGTTTTTTTTTGTTTTTAGCACGCCAGCTGTATGTGACTTTATGCGAGTTAAGCCTACGTGCTTAATACGGTTAATATCTAGAGCTGCGTCATTGTGCGTTTGATATTGATACTGTGTTACGCTCTGGTTTCCCTGAATCTGATAAAAGATAACGCAGTAATCACTTCTTATCTGAACGGTTTCATTTAGGCATCGATTGACGGTACTATTCCTCTGAATTAACTACCTCGCTACTAATGCCACTGAACTGGATCAAAACGTATTACTGCACATGACATACAGATAGGTGCGCTCGTTACCTTTGACATTGACGGTTCAAAATCCCGTGCAATGATAAATCCCGCGATTTCTATCATTTCGATCCCGTGTTTCGTTTCAATGTTACCAGTACTATTTAGTATTTATGTTACAGATATGTTTTGCTTACGTCATACTGTTGCTCTTCTGATTTCAAATGACTGTTTGACGTAGAAAATGTCATAAATATGCTAGTGTAACCGCAGCGCATTTTAATGGGTTTTCGGAAATAACCTCAGTCTATGGTAATTTGTGGAATTTTTAACCGTACTTTTTGATAAAAACCTTTATATAAATATTTTTGTATTTGAAGAATTTTAGGATACTGAAGTAACAGTTAGTAGGCTATTAAAATAAAGTACCTCTAGATGGCTGAAAATTATTCACAATGGACCAAGTATTTTAATTTGGATAAATGTCATTGGGACTTAATATCATCGGGCTTTGTTAAAGAGTTTGGCAATTAAGACTTTTTATGTGGCTAAAATACCTATATCGATTGCATTAATTTATTTATTGGTGTGCTCTTTGGTAAATTTTACATGAGATCTTAATAATAAATAATTAGTTCCTCAGAAATCTACCTTAAAGGTGTACCTACATTTTTTCACATTATTTGTAGTTATTATTAAAAAGAATAATTAAAATAAAATAATTAACAATTGAGTATACATATAAATAATGAATGGAAATAAAGATAATAATACAATGTCAAAATTAAATAAAGATCAATTTCAAATAACTTACAATTTATCGTTGAGGAATTTATTTAAACTTTATGTTATTGTACAGTGGTACGTCTTTCAGTCAACCTTTGGGTTATAAAGCAACATTTTTCCAATTATAGATATTCATGAATTCAAACAAAAAAACTACGCTCGCTGCCAAAACTTTCACTCATGCCTTTTAAACTAAACACAGGGTTAAGTAACCGTTTAACTTAGATTGATTACCCCGTCTCACATAACATGCTCATTTTTTATTTAAAATAAATTATTACAGTTACCAAAACCACACGTCAAACTATAATCGTTTCACTTTTTCAATACAAAGTGACAGATACAAGGTGTTACTATAAGTTAAAGTTCATTGACCTGATATTTGACAGGTGTCGGTTTTGTAACAAGGCTCTGCGTAGTAATGAGTCATTTTTTTTCTGAGGTTTTTATTTTCGATGTCCTGTGTAATTTGATATTGGCACCATGTAAAGGACGTAAAAGAGCAATTCTCGTTGTATATCTTTTACAAAACGTATTGTAGTTTGTATTTCTGTTGGGTTTATTATTTGAGGGCCCATATTACCTGACATCTTAGGTTTTAAAAGATTTGTTCTATCCACGTCCTACACAGAATTGGGTGTTAAGCATTGGTCATATTGTGTTTTTAAAAATTAAGGCAAAAAAATCACTACCTAAAAGTATCCCCTGCTGATATTTCTCGGTCTTACCTAAGTTAAGCCAAAAATTAATACTTTTTCGATCAAACCTTCTAACGAAATCCCTCATAAATCTATTTTCTAGTCTATCTAAATTTTAGCCCTTTCCTGCCTACCCCCTTTCACAAAGCTACTAACTGAAGGGCCATTGCCCCGGTCCGTGACACGCGCCTATTTCGCGCCATGACTCATGCGCGCGCGCATGTTAAGGGCGACACACACCGCCATCGGAAGTCGTAACGTTCAGTGTTCGATTATTTAGATTAACTGGTTATGGCCCGGGCGACTTTGTCAGTTTAGTGGGACGGTTATATGATTGTTTATGGTGACATGGTGATGTGCGAATGGACGTGGAAATAGGAGTATTGTTTTGTTTGGCCGTTAGTTTATTCAGAAATGTGATAAAGCTGTAAAGTTAGGGTTTTTAAGGAGATGTGCAAACGCGTGGACAAGTAATTAGAGAGTTAAGTATGTCCTAAATTAAGTGAAGACATGTACGAGTACGTACCCTGTAACGTCGTCAACGCCCCGGAGGCAAAAATGGCATGTAATATTAATAAGACGTAAGCACCATGTATCTCAATGAACTCAACGTGAACTGTGAAGTTCTTATGAAAAATAAACTTCTTTAAACATAAGTGTAAAGCATGAGGAGCTCGTGGCTAAATAATAACAGCGCACGGGTCGACCTTCAAGGTTAAGCAACGCTTGCCAAGGTTGATCTCTGGATGGGTGACCATGTTAACATACCGAGACTCCTCCATGCCTCGGAAAGCACGTTAAGCTGTTAATCCCGACTGTCATTTTTAGATCTTTGGCAGTCGTTATGGATAGTCAGAAGCCAGAAAATCTGACACCAGTCCTGCCAAGGAGTCCCGTGTTACCCAGTTTATGGGTTGTGGAGGTCTGGTAGGCAGCCGCTCCACGTAAAATACTGGTATTCAGCTGAATCCGGTTTGACTGGAAGCCGACCCCAATATAGTTGGGAAAAGGCTAGGCAGAGGATGAAATCTAAGTGTAAAACATACAACCTTATGCAAGGAAAGATAGTGGATCTTTCCTGTGCTAACTTCTAATTACAGGAAAATGAAATTGCTTACATGACGAGATACCAGTTATTTGCTAAACTAATAATATCTTGGGACAACTCACACACGGTCATCTGATCCCAAACTAGGCAGAGCCTGTGCTATGGCAACCAGACAACTGATAAACATAGGTACTTATATATTTCTAAATACATACATATTATAGACAAATCACACCCAGACACAGAACAAATGATCATGCTCATCACACAACGATTTGTCCTGGGTGGGAATCGAACCCACGACCTCCGGTTTAGCAGTCAGGGTCACTAACCACTCGACCAACAGGCCAGTAAACTGCAGTTAAAGAGCGCGAAGTGCGTGCATCATTTAATCCGGTTAGTTTCCCATCCGCTGGTTCCGTTTTCTGCTCGATTGCTTGCCGTAATTAAGAAATGGTATCTTTTGTAACTCCATTTTGTTTTCCTGTTGTTATTAGGTTATCAGAATTTATGTAACTGTGTGTTTTGAGGAAAAATGTAAACGTATTTTCACCCAGGATTGAAATAAGTGGGCTAATTAATCAAGTCTTGAGTGTGAGCAATGCTGTTGATTCTTGCAACCAGCTTTTGTACGCGACTATCCCATTTTCCCGTTCCCCTAGGAATTTCCCGTTCCTATAACATTCCTCATTAATATGGCTATCATATACAAAAATATTTTTTCAAATCCGTCTGGTTGTTCTAGAGATTAGCGCGTCCAAACAAACAAACTCTTCAACTTTATTATATTGAAATGAGCTGGTACCCCATGTCCTCTATTTGGAAAACTGTATAAGAATTCAGCTAGTAGTAGAAGAAATATTAGCCTGTTCCATGATAGGAGCAGGAATAACTAAGCACTGAGCCCCGGCTTTTTAACCGGCTTCAAAAAAAGGAGGAGGTTCTCAATTCGTTTTTTTTTTTTGCATATTTGTTCAGCGATATTTTTGCCAATTGTCGACCGATTTGGATGATTCTTTTTTTGTTTGGAAGACTGTTTTTCCATACTGGTCCCATTTTTGGGGTTATCTATTCGGGCATTTCTTTATTGTTTATTAACCGGTCTTGATGATTCGTTTTGCTTTGAGTTTAGTTATAAATTTCACCGGAAAGTAGCAAACTCCGTTAGATTATAAAATAATGACAAATGTTCAGTCGACAATTTATCGAGAGTTTACAATCTCTCAAGTTATTTTATAATCTTACGGAGTTTGCCATTTTCCGGTGACATATACATTGAATTTTCTAGTGAAAACTTTTATCAATTTCAGGTCAGCTCCTTGTAATGCGCCCACCTAAGTATATCTATTCTATTCCAGACAAGACAAGATTTTTACTTAAGCAACACAGACTAGGATATTTGAATAAAATCCTTCCTCATATTGTACAACAAAATATTCATTTCTACTTTACCATTTTACTATTATTTTGCAACTCAAACGTTTATGTGTAATGTCCCATACAGGTGCACACTACGACTGAAAATCAACCTTACCTTAACTAACAATTGGGTTTAAAATCACATGTGTTTGTATGTTGGAAAATACGCTATTTTATACAGCATGTTTAAACAATTGTTTTAGACACGTTAGTTGAATGCTAATTACCTTTAATATGGAGTTTGTGAGTTAAATAACCATCATTTGGGTAATTGGAAACAGGATGCAGTTATTTGAGTAAAATACTAACTTATATAATGCGTGCAGACTGATCCATATTATAAATGCGAAAGTGTGTCTGTCTGTATGTTACCTCTTCACGCTTAAACCGCCGAACCGATTTAGATGAAATTTTGTACAGAGATAGATTAGACCTTTGAGAAAGACATAGGCTACCTTTTGTCGCGAGAAAAGGGATTGAAGGGGTTGAACAAGCGGGTGAAAGTTTTTTTTTTGATGATAAAAACATGAATTTTAGAGAAGATGATTTATGTAATTTGTGGCATCGGTAATTTTGTAGATATAGAATAGAATAGAAGTTACAGAAAAGATAGAAGAATAAAACATTACATGAGGATGTCAAATTACAACTTATCGATAACCGAGAAAATGGATCACAAAACAGGTATCTACTGAACAGATATTAGTAGAATGTCTCTATCCAACTTAGGCACGGCACTTTTAGGACAATTTGGTCCTAGTATGACCAAAGGTTAGAATCAACCACGGATAACCACGAGTATAAACCGCGTCTGGCCTGTTAATTAATAATATATAATTTATTTCAGGTAACAAAGACCCATAAAATATATATGTCACCGGAAAATTGCAGACTCCGTAACATTGAAATAAATCTTTATTACATAATAATTTCTCGATATCTTTTGAAAAAATCGTTTTGTTTACTTTAAATCCTATCCAAATTCAATGGTTTTTAGACATTCTACTAATATCTGTTCAGTAGATACCAAAATTCAAAATTTGAATTTTGAATTTTGGTATCTACTGAACAGATATTAGTAGAATGTCTCTATCCAACTTAGGCACGGCACTTTTAGGACAATTTGGTCCTAGTATGACCAAAGGTTAGAATCAACCACGGATAACCACGAGTATAAACCGCGTCTGGCCTGTTAATTAATAATATATAATTTATTTCAGGTAACAAAGACCCATAAAATATATATGTCACAGGAAAATTGCAGACTCCGTAACACTGAAATAAATCTTTATTACATAATAATTTCTCGATATATTTTGAAAAAATCGTTTTGTTTACTTTAAATCCCATTCAAATTCAATGGTTTCCAATATATCCGTGTCTTATTAAGAAAAAATAGTTTACAATTTCACGCGATATTTTACAATCTTACGGCGTTTGCAATTTTCCGGTGACATATATACCTTACGGACTATCATACTACGTAATTATAAAAACCACAAAAATATGAATACACTATAGTATACGAAGTGACGGCATCGTGTAGCGCTGCCTGGTGTCACGTAGCCTTCCGCGGAATCGCCGATATACGACACCCTTCGGCCAAAACTGTTCCTTGAGGAAGGTCTCAATATGATGAGTCGGAACTCGCACCGCGAAGGACTTGAAGTTCGTGTTGTGGCGCGACTCCAACTTCTCGACCCTTAAGGTCCAGCTGGTCTTCGCTCAAACATACTCCACGAGCTCCTCAACCTTCGTGATGGGACGTAGCCGGGACACACCGGCCTCATCTTGTTTAAAAATGACCAAAAAAGATTGACTGTTAAAGTGTTATGTTTAACCTACTTACAAAATAAATATCATTTACCATTTATCATATCACATAGTCGTAGGTCGCCAAATCACTGAATGTTAGAAACACAGGACCGGTCGATGTGTCGACACTTGAGCGAGGCATACGTCCAGAAGTGGGCGCCTTTCGGCTGAAATTATTACGACGGATAACTTCCTCGACCCAAGCCAAACTAAATATAAAAATAGCAGCTCATTGAGTAACAGAATCGCGTGTCAATCAACACTCACGTTTATGTACTTCCGATAATGACAGACAACGTGACACGAGGCTCAGCACGCTAACAGAATATGTTATTAACTTTATTGGGGATGCTTGATTTCACCGATAACCGAATGTTGTCGGTATCGCATGTAAAAAGGGCTGAATGATTTTTTTTGTGAGTGCCGTCTCGCAGTTCAACCTAGGAAGTTGTCGACTGCTAAACCGGACTTGCCTATGGCGGCCTTAGTATAAATATTAAAGCCTCCAGCCAGGGCTTATTAAAAACCAACAAACTAAGCGACTACACGCTAAGGGCACCCCCTGTGGGGTACGGGCCTCGGCTTGGGGCGTCGCGGGGGGGAGAACAGCTAGGGACGGGCTGGATCGAAGCTCGAAGGGACGAGCTAGGATTATTATTTGGGGACGAATTTAAAACCACAGGCTCAGCGGCGCGAGATGGCTCGAGCAAGGGTCGACAGTCGTTGCGGATAGACAGAAGCCAGAAACTTTGACATCAGTCTTACCAAGGGTTGTTGTATTACCCAGTTACTGGGTTGTAGAGTTCGGATAGGCACTCGCTCCATGTAATAACTGGTACCCAGCAGCATCAGGTTAGACTGAAACCTGAACCAATATCGTTGGGAGAGGCTACGAAGAATGACTAAGTGGCAACGCAAACATGTACTACATATCTTGGAAAGCATTTCCCATTAATAAAATCCTTACCACGACCTAAAACTGGTGGATGTCAAGCTTCACAGCTTGGCTCATCGCCGCAAGGTTGCCTGCTTGTCGGTCTTCTTCACATTGTACTTCGGGGAGAGTGTCCAAGAACTCCACGACTTCACCCCAAGCACTAGACGCACTGCAAGTTACCATCCCTACCTTGTTGCTATTCCACCAATTCGCAAATGTTTCCAAACGTCTTTTATAATGCGCACAGCAAAGGAATGGAACTCTCTGACAGCGTCTGTGTTTCCGAACGCATACAACCCTAACCTCTTTAAAATTAGCATAGGTAAACAGGCTTCTTCTGGGTAAGCTTGCTCCATCGTCGACTTTGCCTCTGTCATCTATGATCTAGACTAGAGTCAAGAGCAAACCCATCTCAAATAAAAAAAAGCAAAGTGATTATTTCAAAACATTGTACTATAAAGTTGTCTATTTAGTTAGCATATGGACTTTGATGGGCTACTTATGTGCTACCATACGTCTTACATAAAGCATGAGTCTAAGATCACTATCAGTACTATTTGCAAATCAACTTCCAAGGTAAGGAAACCAGGCAGGTAGCTATGTACTAAGTATTCTGTCCACGTTGTTTGTTAACGTTGGTAGCGCCGCATGTGGCCCACATGCTTAGCGGTATGGAATTCTTGTTATAAAGTTGGTATTACATGAGAGGTACTTGTGGATACTGAATGGATATTTGGTGGTGTTTCGCGGTACCAGTTTCGTCTTGTCTTAAGGTTGTGTTTTTATAGTGTATTTTCTCTAAGGAAAACGCACTGGGTCGGCATAAAACAACAAAAAACTTGAGTCACTAATTCACTATCTGCTTTACAGTTCAATCGGATTTTCAGAATAAAAAAAAAATGAGGATCCTGCGACTGCTTTGATGAAGTCGGATATAATGCTCAATCTTGCTTAATTGATGAAAAACTATAATTCTGTAAGCTTTTTTATAACTTAAACGGTTTTAAAACTACTTATTGCCGGTTTTTAAGTGAGATAACTATTACTGGACGAATAAAAATGGCGGTTTTATAGCTTTTGTAGGTAAAGAAAATTCGTCAAACAGCAATATTTATTCTTAAGTTATTGTGCAACTAATTTTCAAAAATCAGAAAGTTAACTTACCAAACCAAATCTGTAGACACTTCAACCCATAGACAGCAAGTCCTTTAAAATTCACAAAACTGTCTTCACAAGATTTATCTGAACGTGTGTGTTCCACAGCATCCGACAGACGACAGCAGGAACTGAGTAATTATAATGATTCATTTGCAACAATGATAAACTTATAAATTGTGCTAAAATTGATTATTTACTGCCAACTGCATCCAGTCATGACTGTGTTTGGTGATAAGGGTGGCCAATGTGTTTCTATACTTTGTGACTGTTTGGTATATAAATGTATACTATATAATAGTCAGGTATACTGGATAACTACATAGTTGTAGAATTATTGCCAACTAGCGGCCGCCCGCGGCTCAACCCGAGTGAATGTCGAAAATCATCCCAAGGGAACATACTCCCGGGAAAAAAAGTATCCTATGTGTTATTCCAGACTATAATCTACCTCTGTGCCAAATTTCATCAAGATCTGTTTCGTAGTTTTTGCGTGAAAGAGTCACAAACGTACATCCATACATACATTGTTATAAACTTACGCGTTTACAACATTAGTAGGAAGTAGGATAGTAGGATAAACCAAAGTCTCTATACTAAATTAAATAAATAATAAAAATATTAATTAATCACCACAAACCACATCATTATGCTGGTTTTTTTTAAGTTGACAGGTTGGCAAAAATTTATCTGGAATCTTAACTAAGCTCAGTCCTGTATTTAAGAGCCCTACCGAGGGGGGGCGTTTACATAATAAATGGAAATATCGCCCCCTTTTGCACACCCGCTTAGCTGAGGAGTGTAATCCCGAAATAATTAAAAATGTTTCTGCACATTTTTTTTTAAAACAGAAAAACGAATAGGGCTTATGGTTATTCGATGATTTCAATTCGTTTCTAATCATCAATACTTCAAATCACCAACTGTTAACTAACGAAAAACATCTTATAATTTATCTCATTCATTCTCAAACGACCTTGTTTCTCTATTATTTCTTTTATTCGCATACATTGAACTAATGGTAACATTGCATGAAAACATCACGCGATCATTTTTTTCCGTACAAGGCCAATCACGGTTGCGCGTCGGGCCACAAAAAACGGCCCAGCGGTTGAACGCCCTCTGCCGGAGTTTGCTGTAAGCTGTTATTACCACTTTTATTGCGATGCGTACTAAATTGTTGATCTAAGATTATGGTTTTGTATCTCGGTTGATGGTATGTTGCGAATTTCGTGAATCGTGCTTAGAATGTTTTAGTTGTGATGTGTACAGGAATAGCCAAGGTTGTAAGAATCTTTTTTGATTGTTTGAAATTATGTTTTGGTGGTAAATATCTTTTATTTACCACCAAAACATAATAATATTTTTTACAGAGTATAATATTTATATTTTTAGTTTACATTCCCACATAACAGCTAGGGCTGTTATGTGGGAATGTAAACTAAAATGGCAATCACCACTTTGGTGATCACAGGCGTGACGACTGAATTTAAAACTTGAATGTTGTTAGAAAGGCTCAACTTCAGGCAGTTAATTAAAATACAAAACCAGTACTTAGTTACCGTTGGTTATTTTATAAAGAACATCGTGGGCAATTACTTATCCTGCTCCGCTAATAATAAATTGTAGGCGTTTGCAGCGCTTTTAAAACATGCTGTTAGCCGACGAGACAACCTAAGTACCTCATTTATCCACATCAGCTCAACCACGTAATAAATCAAAGTATTTAAAAACAAACTCTTCGTAGAAAACGAACGTGATATAAATAAAAATAAAAGTCTCTTGAACAAACAGCCATTTTTAACGACACTGTCAACTAAACAAATAGCTGTACTTCTTATCTGACCGCAGGATACCTAGCTATGGCCAGCAGTGCACCACTGGCACAGTGCTGTTAAAAAAGAAAGTATTCCGAACAGTACTCGTCCACTGGAGAGCATTTCATCAGTTTACGTCAATACAGATTTTTGCACTCCAGTGTACGTAGTATTTATTTCTTTTGTTGTTGCCACTGCACTGTTACAATTTTTTGGCCCCACTTTTATGGTTGGGTCGGTCGGTAACGTAAATACTGGGTCTTTTTATACGTTTTTTTTATTGTTTTGTATTCCACTGCTGGACATGTCAAACTTGCGGTTGGGGAGTGAAAAATATTTGCTATGTGGCGTTCAATGGACAATAAATATTGAGTTGTTCTGGCAGTGATAGGCAAACGTTTTGCTGGTGGGGAATATTTTTGTTTTAAATGTGTGTATATTTATTTGGTCTGAAGTGTTGTGGTTTTTGTGTACCCACACTACAAGTATAATTTTCGTAGAAAGCTGTGTATTTCAGTGGCCACTAACAATCGGTCTCAATAACGTATCTACCTTTAACCAAATGTCAAATTAGCTACCAACAGTAGCTGAAACGACAATTTTTTTAAGCAAATATGACGTTTCAGCTACTGTTAGTAGCTAATTTGACAGTTTATCAACTACTTTATTGAAACCGGCCATAAGTGTAGTGTACTGAACAATAAAATTATCATCCATAATGCGCTAAGCATTTCAATCACTTGGCAATGGCCTTATCTAATGTGATATCCTTTATGAACTCAATTTGTCTTACAAAAAAAAAACCCACAAATGGACTATCTACTTCAGAACGTTTCTACCCAACATAACCTTAACTTCTCCATCCCCACTTAATTTCGCCAAACAGCGAAATGACTCACAATAAACCGTGTGGTGTAAATAAAATCAGTTTAAGTACGATATAATTTAATTACATGGACGACGGTGCTCCGTCGTTTCCCATGAGAATACGTATTTCAAGCGGACGGCTTTGATGGTGGAGCGACTGGTCTATGTTAGAGGGAGCCAGACGTTTTAAAAATAGTTTACGGTGGAGAAAGGTTAAAGGAGAGATGGTCGTTTACGACTATTAAATGCTTGAGTTTGTTTGTTTTTGATGGCATAATGGAGTGTGCTAGCTAACAAGTGTCAATTAATTTCATAAAATTTGTTGTATAAATTCAAAGTTTTTATAACTTAACAGACAGATGTGTTGCTGGGGAGAGCGCCACTTCTTCTTCCCAGCTAAAGCATTAGGAAGTGGTGACGGGCGGGCGTTTCGGGGGACTGTCTTTATGTAGAAATTTGACGTTCAAAAAGTGCTGGCACCCAGCCTAATTTGAATAAATGACTTTTGATTTTGATTTTATTAGTTACAAGACTCATACTAATTATTAGACACACAGTTACAATTACATTACAAACATTTAATTAAATTAAATTTATTCCCATTTACACTATTGGTGGTTCAATTCAATAAATTCAATTATTATAATTTTCTTACCGGTATTTGAACAGCAACATGTCTGCCACAACAATGCCTATCTAAGAAATAATTGTTTTAGACAAAAGTCAAGGAAGTTCGTTTTTGTATGGGATAGGTATTATACTAATAGTTTCTTTAGAAGCAGAAAAATACCGGAGGTATTCAAGTTGTTTGAAAGGTTACTTAAATATTTGTGAAAAAATGTAGCGTCTTTCAATTTTTTTTAAGGAGTTTCTAGCTATTGTATTTTAACTTCCGACGAACATCAGCTTCCTGATCTTGTCCTTGTTTTAACAATCTGTTAGTATTATTAACAGGCTCGCGTTTGAGCACTACCTTACCAGTGATAAGCGTCGACGATGGAGCACGTTTTAGCTAGAAGTAACGTACATGGGCGTGCAGTAGGCTACATACAGTAGGGGTAGGCCACCCCATAAATAATGCCCAAAAAAAATTCGAAAATTCGCATCATCAGTATCGTGATTTCAACCCTGAATAATGTGGTGAGTTTTCTTTTTTTGGGCATTATGTATGGGCTGGCCTACCCTTACTGTAGCCTACTGCACGCGCATAGTAGTCTATTGTCAATACTTTGAAACCAACCGCTTAAACGCAGCCCAATTCAATTAACATCTACTTAACCTATCCCAGTCCTTTTTTTTAAGGATGGAAATCATCATATGACTCCTTTCGCTCTAGACGGAGCGGAATGGCGTGTCAGACTCTTACTGACTAAAACACACGCGTGTTCCTCCAAATGCCCTTTGCGTTCTAGGGCCGCGGTGACTCTTTCGAACAAATTCCGCAACACCAGTCCCTCAAAGAGCGAGTTTTTTTTATCCTTAGTTACCCTTTGGTTAACAATTATGTGCGATAGTGTGTGTTTTTCGATCAATATTTAGCTTGACCAATGATCAAATTAATAACTAAGTATAAGATCAAAACTATAACTGAATAACTAGCCCTAACAGAAAAAATCGTGGTTCCCTCTGTCATTAGCGTCCTGGCGGCCACTCGTTGTTCAATTGACTTTAATGGAGACGCTCCGCTCACACAAGTCACACACAGTTTACACTGCCACACAGTTCAAGCTCGACTGTGCAAAAAGACTTACGGTACGTTCTGTGGGTTTTTTTTTTAAGGATGGGAAATCATCAAATGACTTCTTCCGCTCTGGGTGGAGCGGAAGGGCGTGTCAGACTCTTACTGACTAAAACCCATCCGTGTTCCTTTGCGTACCTTTTAGATTTGAGATAATATAGTAGATATGTGAGAAAAGTTATGAACACACACATTACAAGATCGGTCAGCAAATTGAATCGTTTGTGTAGCGCTAGTGATACACTTAATGACAGAAATGTTGACCCAGCTTTGGGACATAATTTTTAACTCATGAAAAAGTAAGCAATATATTACTACGCACATTTTTTTTGTGCATTTGTTCTAGAGCCTGAAAATACTTCTATACTCACAGTTTCAAATTCAAAGTTGGACAAGCTTACAAAAAGTCCAACTTTTTCAATGTACCTATTATAATAGACGATTTAGCGTTGATGGGATAGTGGTAGTGCGGTAGATCGCACTCTCCTCACATCATATGTAGGCACACTTATTTTACACACACACACACAAACCTGCTCACACATTCACACATATACACAATTACACAAACATATACTCACAAGTCACACACTCACACAAATATTGTTTGTAAATATAATAAAAATATTGATAGTTGATATTATTATGGAAGAGCGGAGTTTCCCAACACAGGCATTACTTTGCTTAAAGGGAGGCTCCAATCACTAATTCTGTTCATGTTACTTTGCTGAAGAAATAAATGATTTTTGATTTGATTTGATTTGATTTGATTCTAAAATAAGAAAACTCATATCCTTGTACACAAAACATAATATGGCGGAGGTTCTACCGCCGTTCCGCTATACAATCGTTCGATATTAATATCTGATATCACTTCCCGTGATCGACGCCATGACACGCGTGGGAAGGCAAACAATAAACATTGCACCCTGCTTTGCTCACGTAAAGATAAAATGTTGAATAGGTATTATGATCAAAAAGTTAAGCAGTAATAATGATTTGGAAATATTGAAATTGTTGCTCGTTTTTTGTTTTATTAGACTTTCTTTCTTTTAATTAAAAAGGAAAACCTGCCGCTGCTTTACACAGTTTTTAAGACAAACAGATATATATATTTTTTTAAGGATGGGAAATCATCAGATGACTTCTTCCGCTCTGGGTGGAGCGGAAGGGCGTGTCAGACTCTTACTGACCAAGCTAGTGGTATATTCACGTACTACACACATAAAACCTTATGGAATCAATTATTAAAATTATGGTAAAAACCGCGACGAAGTACGTACTTTGTCGCGGTTTTAAACTACGTAGTTCAGAAAAACAATGCGGCCTTCAGTCAGACAGGCAATAAAAGGGACTGTATTTTACAAATACGATTTTGTATATGGATTCTGGCATTCAAACACTCTTAACCTTTTGAACGCCACTGTCACGTATACATGACAAGCAAGCGCGTGCCCTGTACGCCAAACGTCACAAATATGTGACAAAAAGTACGGCTAATTTGTGGCTTGGCGTCGGGGGCACGCCAATGCGTTTATGCTCTGGCATTCAAAAGGTTAAATAAGACTCTAATATAACACAGAATAAGGCAACTTCTGAATCGAATCTAACTTTTCAAGCCCAAATTAGAATTCATTTTGGGTCTAGATTGGTTCCTAAGAAAATATGAGTTCGTAACGAAGCACTTTTGGCACTTTTGCCTGACTACAAAGCGCTCAAGTTTTACCATTCAAAGCGCTTTGTGAAAAACGAACACGTTGCCGACTGTACTCAATTGGAAACAGAGTACACTGGCGTGCCAAAAAATTAAGCCACTCCCGTAATAAAAAAAAAGGTTGCGAATTCAGTAAATAAGTCCAGAAGTTTTGGCAACAAGGATGTTACGAAATGCGTTTTATGAATCGTAATATTTTATTTTTAATTTTATTTTTGAGGATTTTTTTTAACGGAACATGGTTTTTTTTTTGTGTGTGGCTTCTCGCAGTTCAACCTATGAGGTTGTCGACTGCTTAACCGGGCTTGCCTGTGGTGGCCTTAATAATATTAAAGCCTCCAGCCAGGGCTTATAAAAAACTTACAAACTAAGCGACTACACGCTAAGGGCACCCCCTGTGGGGTACGGGCCTCGGCTTAGGGCGTCGCTGGGGGGAGGACAGCTAGGGTCGGTTTTTGCTTATCATTTATATTTTTTCCGTCTGTATAAAATAATGGACTACTTCTTTTTTTCATTCTTCTTTCTGAAGGAAACTACTTTATTACAAACTTTTAAGTCAAGTATTTCGTAAACAAGGAACTTATTACTTTAGCAAAACTTACATCGACTTGTCGCCAACTTTTCTTCAGTACCTAGTCTCGAGCGAAATGCAGTTTATATTAAAAGCTTTGCAGAGCCGAACAACAACATTAAACTTTCATGCTATGAAATTAAGGTTTATTTTTGTACAAAGTAAATGGTTACAAGACAAATGAGAGAGGGCTTGTTAGTAGCAACATAGAAGGACTATTTAGGATTATCATTACTGTATATTGCGACTGAAATAACTCTAATGCGTTCAGTGATTTATTGAGAGCAACGTGGACAAATTCATGAATGTTTGTTTATATTGGTTCAAAGGGTTCTGTTTAGAATGTTATCGTTTCTCATATTTATTATGGTGAAGAATTTCAGCGATGCGAGTGAAGTGACGACACGGTTGGCGCAGTGGTTGAACGATTGGCTGCCGCGCTTCGTGTCGTGGGTTCGATTCCCGCACGGAACAAATATTTGTATGGCCTACAGATAGTTGTTCCGGGTCTGGCTGTTTGTGTATGTGAGATTGAATGTTTGTAAACGCACCCACGATACAGGAGAAATTCCTATTGTGGGGCAACGTTTAAAAAAAAAAAATGCCCATGTGTTTGCATTTTAGCAGTGAAACTGTACTGTGGAGAAAAATGAATTCAGGATATCGTCGCTTAAGTACCAATACGTAAGTCAAAAACAGCTTGCGGTATTTGTTCGAAAGAGTCACCGCGGCCCTGGAACGCAAAGGGCTTTAGTAGGAACACGGATGGGTTTTAGTCAGTAAGAGTCTGACACGCCCTTCCACTCCACCCAGAGCAGAAGAAGTCATTTGATGATTTCACATCCTTAAAAAAAAAAGTCAAAAACAGCAACGTTACAGGAGAGTGAAAAATCTACATAACTCTTCGTAGATACCATTCAATTATAATGAATACCGTTAGACGCATATTGTTTGGAAAATTACAAAATTCAAACAAGAACTTGAGATAATCTAGCGGTAAAAATAGTCAATATATAAAATTTACTAACGTGGTGTAAGAACATAAACGACGATAATATGCATATATATATATATATATTAGGATATTTTTTATCGGAAACCTAAATTTTTTCCTAAAATGTTTGACACATGTTCGTAATAAGCGTGCATCGATATCAATCCTCTCCACCAATCTATTCTACATTGCTGATTGATTACGGTCGTATTATCGCTCGTTTAAATCGATCAATCGGGAACAAATGAAGGGCGCTTTACATTTCTGTAATGCAATTTGGTTCATCACCGGACGCCATTTCATTCACGATTACCCTAGAACCGATTGGTACGGAATAAAACGAAACAAATTTATTTAACTTGCTTTAGCCTGCCGGTTAATCCGCATGAACGTCGAAAATTATCCCACAGGACTTCCCGCCCGTGGTCATTATATCAGCCGAAAGACGTCCACTGCTGGACATAGGCCTCCCCCAAGTGTCGCCACAACAACCGGTCCTGTGCGTCTCGCATCCACCGGCCACCCGCGACCCTCACCAGGTCATCGGGCACCTACATCTACTTCTTCTGGTAGGCGGTCGCCACTCCAGAACTTTTCGGCCCCATCGACCATCTGTTCTGCAAGCAATGTGCCCTGCCCACTGCCACTTTAGTTTGGCGATCCTTCGGGCTATGTTCTAGCGGATATCATCATTCCTTATTCGATCACGCAAGGGAACCCCGAGCCCGTGGTACTACTTAGTATTATCCGTACTTCTATACTATGTACTATACTATATAATAATAATATTATAAAGAGAAAAGATTTCTAGTTTTATATGTAACGAATTAACTTAAAAACTACTGGACCGATTTGAAAAATTATTTCAGCAATGGATAGCTACATTATCAGCGAGTAACATAGGCTATATTTTATGCCTGTACTCCCAAGGGAACGGGAACTAGTAATAAATAAAACACTTGGTTATGATTATACGAATCTTATTTACGTCATCCGGCTTATCAAAAATCTAATACATGACTGACATACAAACAAAGCAGACTTTTTTCTATTCATATTTCAAACACTACTATTTTATATTTCTGTCTGACCCTTCCAAAGTTCCAACGACTAACTTGCCTGCCAGTGACCTGCAGCCAAGGAGTTCACATGAGCTACGCCCCTATGAATAGAGGATACGAAGAACACTTATCGTCGTCATTGAAGGGTCGAACATAACCTACCAATACCTAATGTAAATCTTTACCTAACGCCAGAAAATATGTCCTAATCCATGTCATGATCAAAATTTCGTCTAAATCCTTTCACAGAGGGCCCTACTATGAAGTCTTAAAACGATCATGATTCCGCTCTAAGAGGGAGACGGAGCTATACATAGCGAATAGCACTATCCCGTTTACATCATCGGAATTGGATGGCATTAGCACGTCAAAGTAGCTGCTATTAAGTCGTAATTGATGAACAAACATCCAAATATCCAGACTTACATATTTATAATATTAGTAGGATTTGAAATGGCTATTAATTATGACACCCAAATAAATAAATTATATTTCTTACGCTCTATTACCAAAAAGAGAACAAGTTTAAAGATAGCTTTAGGTCAATTATATCACCGTTTCGATCTGATATGTAATGCTATTCATTATAGCATACCCGCCCTAATAATTTTATCCTGAGCTATTAATAAAAACCATGTTTTTATGGTGCGACATATTTTATTACACCATCGTTCATGATACACGTGCGGCCGAAAAAAATAACAGTATTTTTTTGTAATCAATTTTAATTTTGTGTATGACATCCGAGTTCGTTTTAAAGGCATTTTTTTAGATTATTTTTCTTGTGTTTGGTGTAAACGTGTTTTGTTTTGAGATTAAACCTTGAACTAAATTCGAGTGGACTATTTATGTATATAGGTAACTATGTTGGTTTAATTAAGTGGTGTTTTCATTCAACTAGGTAAACAGTTCGATGTTTCTATCGTACGCACGTTTATTTTTCGTAATAGAAATAGGAAGTGCCCCAATTATTTGTGTAGGCCATGATATATTTGTATCACCTATATTTTATTATGCATTCTCAGTCGTATTTTATTAAACATTGAGTGTCTTTGAGTAATTCTGGTATTACTATTTTTATGTTCAGGGTCATTTCTAGTTGCCAGTTGCACGAAAAAGAGTAGTTTTGAATTTGTGTTTAAAGAAATTTAAAGAAGATTTAGAGAATTTACAAATCTTTATCTGATGAAAATCAGCTTCTTAGCATATCCACAGCTAGGTCATTCATTTACACCTACCAGCTTGACTTAAAAGATGAAGCTCGAAAAAAACAGCACCCCTCTTTAAATAATTGCACTAAAATAACCCCAACTAATTATGACCGCCACTGTAACTAACCCTTCCGCGCCGTGTGGGCCAATTAGTCCAAAAAAAACGATAACTACCTAATTATTTATTAACAACTCGAGAAAATGTCTTCCCTTTCGTAAAATATGAATATGAAATATTACAACGTGTAATTTTTGTAATTAATTGGATGAATAATGCGTTTCTATTTTGTTGTATGTACTCGCTAGTCACAAATCATACCAACCCTTTGAGGGATTTTCAAAGTTACTATACCGTAGTACTGTCACAAACACACATACTTTGCTAATTAAGTAAGTGGAAACATACTTAATTAAAGTGCAACCACCGAACAGAATTAGTGTAGAAGGTCTGAGTTCTGCGACGAAATCTATTATTTCATGATCTTTGTTCCTACAATTTTTTTGTTAGTTCTGTGTAATATTTGGCTCCCAAAACAAACTTTAAAAAATAAAAAAACTAGGCAATCTGTAAACTGTACCTAGTTTGGGACCAGTTGATAAAATTTTAAAGGTCTTGTTGCTGACAACTTCTTTCCATGTTAATTTAAATTGTGCATATTAAATGAATTAATTTGAAATTAACTGTTATGCTGATAACTGATGACGTAATACGTCAGTGGAGCGGCCATCTTTTGTGGTAAAGGACAAGGAAGGTAAGATTCCCGTATAGAGTCTATTCCGATAGTTGTACGGAATGTACGGCCTGCCAATGTTTGCTTCCAATTAAGATGTTGGGGCACGTTTTGTTTGTAGGCATACGTGCAGTTTCTGTGGCATTCATGATAGTACCTAAACTGTCTTAGTCTGCAATTTTGAGGGAAAATGGACCTTATTTATTTATTAAAACTTTGTGTACAGTTGTGTTATATGAATGGTACAGAAGACTACACGGTGTGCAAAAAATAAATAATATTGAAAATCTAGGTAAATTACAAAAGCTAATTGAATCGATTGCAAAGAGATTTCATAATTTACTAAATGAGACGAGCCTTTAAAAGCCTGGGGCCTACACAGCAAATCGGCCCAGTTTTTAGCATCCCCATTTTTGCTTCTTCCCTGTCCGTTTTTGCATCGTAGGTCCACAAGTTACGGAAATCACAGCCCAAGCAAAACAAAAACATCCCAGATAATTCGGTTAACAATAGTGTCAACTCGGCACTTAATAAACCGTTGTCTCAACAGTGTAAAGTCCAGCAATCAATACTTAACCCCCCAAAAGCGAGGTACAAATTCGATAACTTATGATCCGGCTAGACGGGGCCGAAATTGATAGTCTGTGGGCGGATGTGGACGTTAGCGCCAATCCTGGCCCGCCATGATTTATGGCCCGGGTTTGTCCTACTGAGTTGTTGATGAAGAGGACATCTATGGCTGTGCAGTTGAGGTTGATCTATGTGGTTGTCGTGCGGTGGAGAGTTTGAAGGTTTTATATATCATTTTAAATATGTAAAATACCTTAAAACTAACAACTCTTAAATTAATGAGCACGCATGTTCTAACCTAGGGGCAGTAGTATTAGGCTGCGTTTCCACCAGAGATGTGCAAGGATGCGTAGCGAGGGATGTGTTTGTTAAGAACCAATAGAATCACTTGCGCTGAGCGAGGCTAGGTAAACGCAGCGATACCAGCGATTGTATTGGTTCTTAACAAACACATCCGAATTATTTCAGGGTAATTTGAACTTCTATTCTTTTTTCCCAAATGACAGATTGCGACTACAATGCAAATGCGAACGTTCCTTTAAAATACGAGAACTGGACGTCAAATATTTTAACCACGATGAAGCAAATAGTACACTGATGTTCTTGTATGTATGTTAAAATCAAAGCAGTTCCTATGGAATAAAGCACGTTTTATGTACTTACTACAGCAAGCGGCCTCACCATCCCAACGAAAGACACTCTCGGGATAAAAAAAGTTGATGATTCTAGGTTAAGGTTAATCCAAGTGTCAGGTTTCATCTAAATCTGTTCAGCCGTCAAAACGTGAAGAAGTAACAAACAAACAGAGTTGCTTTTGCATTTATAATATTAGTAAAGATAGATATTGATGTTGGTTCAAATATTTCAAGCAGTATTTAGTATCCCACAGGCTGGTGTTTATAAATTACACACAATGTATATTCAGAGGCGTGTATTTCGCTAGAACCAGATCTCAGTTCCAGTCTAGTAACTCGCTGGAAGTTCGCAGGTGCGCAATTAGTAACAGGTTTGTAATTTGCCTACAATAATACAATAGAATGTTAGTGTCGCGTGAAATCTACGCCGCTTTTACCATATTGGGTTAACTGGGTTCGTGATTTTGAGATCGAGAGGCAAAGTTTCAGCATCTACAAATTGAGAAAAAAACAATCAAAACTTATTATGGCACAATGGCATGCAAGGTACTTGCTCATTGTTGTGCGAGTTACAAGCATGTGTATTTAGGGATTTAAAGTGCTAATCGATAATACACATATTTACCTTTTAACCGAATCCATAAAAGAAGACGGTTCTCAATTCGTCGGAACCTTTTTTATTTTTGTGTATGTTCCCCGATTACTCGAAGATGGCTGGACCGATTTGGATAATTATTTTTTGTTTAAAAGGGTATACTTCCTAGCTAGTCCCATGAACATCAAGTCAGGATCTGATGATGGGATCCTCGAGAAACAGAGAGAACTCTTCAAATTGTATAGGCACACTTGAAGCGATTTGGGTATTTTTTTGGGAGAGTACTTTTTCGGAGTGGTGCCATTTTTCACTTAAGACTTCCCAATATAGTTCTTATGCAAGGCAGTATAGTCAAATTTCTCAAAAAACTGTTCTGTCTACGCAGACAGAACTGCCTTGACTCTAGCAAGCTCACTGTCTCAGTAACCACAGCATTTCAAATCCAGATCATAATTCGCCAATACTCAGAACACAATGTTTGCGGCTAGACCGCAATAGATCCATAGAACAAGCCTGTACAGACCATATAGGCCCATTGTAACGTTGCACAACAGAAACTCAATATACCATACTACATTTCTCAAACACTGGGGTCATTGTATCATTAAATATTGACACTTCGGTTCATGCGCTTTAGGGTCATAGCAGACACGGTACTTTTAGCATCGGCAATCGGGAATCTGAGGATCTCATGACATTCTGTCAGCGGTAGCTTGGCGAAGGCGATTGTCAAAACGTCAAGAATGTGTCAGATTGACAAACTCTGTCCAAATGTCACGTGATCCATCACTTATATTTTTTCAGCACATCAGCCGGTCGGTTTTGTAAACATGTCGAAGTGAAAGCTTGGGTGAAGTGATCACGAGGTGAGCTGTCAATCCATATAATCAAGATGTTACGTGATCACGAAGTCAACTGTCATTCCATCTAGGATATGTTCCATATGGATTGACAACTAACCTCCTGATCATTTCATCCAAGCCTTTCACTTCGACATGTTTACAGAATCGACAGGCAGAGATGTTTGCTCGAGCTAAAGTCAGAACAGTGCATCTCTTCTCGCCAGATTGCGTGGCAGCGGCAACAGCCTCCTGAAAGCGATTGCGGGTAAGTTTGATGAGACCCCATTATGAGGCATCTCATAAAGACTACAATGTCTATCGTAGTATTTAAGTTCTAACACAGGGTATAAGCTGTTTTTGTTACTAACATATTTAAAGTATTTTGTTTGTTGCTGTTGTGCTGGACTATTTATGTTGTCTGAAAATAATTAAATAATAATAATAATTGTGGCATTTCGATAGTCGCGTTCATTGATAGAATAGCGCTTTGTGTAGAGCCTCTGGACGTCTATTTTGTCAGGGTTATTTAAGTTCTGGAGAGTGCAGGTTGTGAAGCACAACAGATAGGGGAACAGATGCAATATCTTGTAATGGGGCTCCACACTAACATTCAATGAGCCGTCCACCCCCCATGATATCTCATTGCCATAATGATTCCGTCGCGAAAAAGAGATAGTGATATTCGTCCTGTATAGCTCTGTCTCTCTCACAACTGAATAAAGATAGCATTGGCACGCCATAGCAGAAGAGTAGGTAGCTGCTTACTTGCTGGATAAAATCTATCAATACGACGTCTCGAAAATAAAAAGAACATGGCAGTATTGCTACTGTCGCCGAATCGTCAAATGAAAGTATCCTGTCTGTTACGGCCCTTAGCTTCAATGATACAGAAAGTTGCATAACCAAGATTAAAGTCATATTCGATAATGATAATTGGAGGAAAGTCGTCGTACTTGTAATTGAGCGTTTAAAGAGAGAAATCGATCATTTAGTTTTGGGTGGGCTGGCTCAATGAATGTTGATTTGACCTGTTTGTAGGTGTTCAAAATTTAAGAGAAACGGTTTATGCGGATTTTGTACTATATGTATTGAAGCACTGTACACAGGACCGGTCGATGAGGCGACACTTGGGGGTGACCTGTGTCCAGAAGTGGACGTCTTTCGGTTGAAATGATGATAATGTTATAGGTACTTTATTATTAGGTCCTGGTTTCTGTACCATATTCTTGCACCACTAATTTTCTTTTTTACATCAGAGAGAACCCTTGAACACTACCACAAAAATTACAAATCATTATAATTAGTTCGTCTGTATATTTCACAACACTTCAGAGTACGGAAGTTGTCATAACTTAGAGGAGTCATATAATGTCTGTTGAGTTCACGATTGCATCAGCACATAACATAACCGCATCCTGTGAACTGGTACCTAACCTATATTTCCAAGTGCGGTTGTTTTAAATTTGCATTTTTGCTTCATCAATATATCAGCAATATTTTTACAATTAGTTTAAATTCCAAATCATGTTATTCGCTAACAATATTCCAAAAGGCTTTTTCGAATATTTTCCTTTTTGCCTTTTTAATTGACACGTTATGCATAAAAACTACGTGACCTATTTTATATTTTTTTTACACAAAGTGGAAACACCGATGGGCATGTCGTTTTCCCGTAAAAAAATCAAATCTGGTACGGTCCGCCATTTTTTTAAACGGCGCTTTATAATAAAATTAACAAAGAACAAAAGAGGGCTTAAATACTTATTTTCGAACATTTAGAGACTTCAACAGGAGACTCGAGGCTTCGGCCTGACAAGGGAATCCGTCTTAAAAGTTTCGCCTCGCTCCGGGCGAGGAGTGTAGTACCAAGTTTCCGAGTGTGAGGGACTGAGTCGCCTCACTGAACGATTCGGGACTCAATCTATTTATTCAAGTAAAAAACGTTGATAACATTGTTGAATTTTGTAGTTGGGTTTACTTGCTTTTGTGTGGTGGAGGCGATTGAACTAATATATCTTTGAAGACAATAAAAAAATACTAACGTTTTATTTCAGAGAACTTTCTTTTTGAATTTTGTAAGATGAAAATGCCTTTGTGTTTGAAAACGATGGCCTAAACTTTGTGCTTAAAACCAAGATATCTTAAAGTGAAATCAAAAGGGTCGAATTAATCTTGAAAAGCAACAAACCTCAGATTGTAAGGTTGTCGACAGCCCGAGTAAGGTTCTAAGTGACAGTTTGAAACGGGTAAGAAATGTCTTATTTACAGACAGAGACATTTTAAAACAATTCTGCCATTACGAAAACAGTTAATGTTGCCAAGTGTTTACAGAGGTTGAAAGTGTCGATCAAAATGTCAAATAAACTTGTAGTATTGCATTTCATACGCAATATGAAGTGCTCAAAATAGTTGCTGCACTGCTTTTCGTACGAAAAAACCAGCTAATAATTACATGACTATCCAGCCAGTAATAGAAAACCGTTACTTTTTTTTACTAACAAACCAGTAAGATTACCTAGCACTTTAAATCTTTAATTAGGTACACACTCCACACGCATTATCTCATCGTACACATAATCGTTCGGTTTTCGTTGACCGTATAAGCATATTTGTTAAAATATTGAGCAAACAGTTTTTTTCCAATACGTTGAGCGATAGTAGGTTCAATAACCGAGAATAGTAAATATAAATATGTAAATAGAGGGTTCTTTGGACCGACGCCCGGCGAGCGAAGGGTTACGTGGGCGACATTTTGTTACGAAATAAATGTTAACAATGTTATGATTTTTTTTTTTTTCACTTTTTCTTTTTTCTGTACGGTAATGAAATTGTTTTGGGAATTGGGTTATTGGCTTTTGCGTAGGAATGGGTAACGTGTGTAGGTTTTTTTGTATTAATTTGTAATAGAACCTGTTGGAATGTTCGAGAGGTGTGAGGATGTGGGCAAAGCATGAAAATGAGAGAAATAAGGTTAATAAGGAAACAATATTCCGACAGACATTTGGGTGCAATATTTCAACATTGGATCCCTATTTATTTATTTAAACTGTATGTACAACAGTGGTACATGGGCGGACTTACTGCATCAAGGCATTCTCTACCAGTCAACCTTTGGGTTATAAAGTCAAAATCAGTTGGTAAGGCGGAGTCTACAGTTTTTTACTAAATATGTAGTGGCTCTATGGTTAATAATATAACTCTTGTAAGATAGGTATACAAGGTGACTGGCAATTAAGTGAGTTCCTACAAATGCGTAGTACTAGAAGCAATTTGCAACGATTTTGACCCGACAAAGTTTGGGGTTCAAATTAGGTTGTTATCGTGTTATCGAAGTTTTTAAGAATTTTCGGAAATTTTCAACCTCACGACGTAACAACTAAGACACTCAATTATTACTTACCATCTATGTAGTAGCTCTTTGAAACAGCATCAAAACCATAGCAGAAACAAAGATACAGTTATATCTTCATCTACGACTTTAAAGAAAGAAAGATAAGACAATAAAGGCATGTTAACAAACATTAAACTGTTGTCGAACCCAGGTAGACATGGAAACGCAACATTTATTCAAATATCACTACAATCATATGGCACCCTATGTTCTAAGGGCTGTGAAGTAACCCGGTGTATTAGGGTTCGCACCCTCGCCCCTACCTGTGGATAGTGGTACAAGTTCGGGAAGAGAAGCGAGTCTTGCTATAAACGACTCGGTTTTGTATTTTCTCTTTAGGCTAACCTCAAATTTCAGCTCAGTGAAAAACGTTCGTTAAGGCAACCTAGGTATGTGGAATTCAAAGCAACCAGTGACAGTATATAAGTTCATCGAAAGAATGGTCAAAAAGATCAAGAAGTTTAAATGACTCAATAAGCTTTAGGTAACCAAGCTCAAATTATTATGTATCTAAGGCTATAATAAAACATTATATATCATATTTATTAGATTATTATTTTAGCATATTTAATTATATTATCTGTATATTCTTCCCTACCACAGTATAGTCTTTATAACCCAAAGGTTGACTGGTAGAGAATGCCTTGATGCATTAAGTCCGCCCATGTACCTATTGTACATAAATAAATAAATAAAAAACACTTGAACCTCCTCCTTTTGGCAGTCGGTTAAAAGGAAACAAGATCTCAAACATATTGGAAATACGTATCAATATAAGTAATACAGTTCCAATAAAAAGGCGAATGTACAGAAGCTTCAGCAACTCTTACTCCTTAAAAGCTTCACGTACGACGATTAACAACGTGCCCACTTCATCAACTAAAATATGGAAAGGTGGAGGAAAATGAAACACGCAAATTGCGAGGTGGGTCACGTAATAACCGAATTGACGGCCAACGTGTGGATCGGGCTTTAGCGGTCTAGAGCATAGGAGGTAGCGGGGAGTGGAAATCCCATGCCATAAATGTGAATGTTGGAATATTCGGTAATCTAAGGAGTGGAAATCTCTACCGGAGTCTGTGTTTCCTGATAGCTACCATATGGGTTCTTTAAATCAAGAGTGAATAAGTTACTTCGAAGCAAGCGTGCTCCATCGTCAAACATATTATCGCTTTCCAACATGTGACATTGTGGTCAAACACGAATCTATCAATAATAATAATAATAAAAACACGCTTCAACGGTTGCATTTGCTTGCTCACCGGTAGACTATATCTTGAATTTAGCCATAGAGTTTTTATCCTGATAGTTTTCTTGGGGCAAGTGTAGAGCTATAATTTGGGGGTTAACCCTAATTATGTTCAAGCTGGTTGCTCGGTTGTCTGTGGTTACTCGTTTTCAACTCGCATGGCTCGCACCCCTTCTGTAGGCATTGGTTACATGAGTAAATTGTGAGCGAGAGCGGTTTGTGATAATGTTGCGTATCCGATATCTGAAGATATTGCAGGGATTAAAAATTATAAATAATGCAGTCTTATGAGGATTAATACATCTAATACCTTTAAACGAGCAATTATTGTATACATGTATATATTTTTATAATATTCTGCATCTCGGAAACGGCTCCAACGATTTTCATGAAATTTAGTATGCAGGGGCTTTCGGGGGCGATAAATCGAACTAGGTTTCATTTTTAGAAAACTTCATCCAAGTACTAAATTATAATTTGCGTAATCTAGTTTCAGACAAAATTTTGAATATCATCATAAGTTGTAGACTGTGCTTTAATTGGTATTCACACAACTTAAAAACTAGTGTTCGTACTTATCAGTAGTTCACAACCAAAAAAATAACATTTACTAAGTATTTAGTAGTACGCTAGAGTTTTCAGCTTTTGGGTTGATTATCGTAATACTCTTTTCACTTGCACCACACGGTCAGGTGTATCGGGCTTAAAATGAAATGCACAGTGCATTAAACTTGAATTTTCCGGACGCACCTGTTTTCGGGAGATATTTTCTCAATTTTGCGCCTACACGTTATATTATATCGACCGTTTTATTACTCATACCTTGAATATTACTAAACCTAAAACATGAGGAGCTCGAATAACAACGGCCATACGGGTCGATCTTTAAGGGTAAGCAACTCGTGCCGAGGTCGGCCTGTGGATGGGTGACCATTTATAACATACCGAGTCTCCACCGTGCTTCGGGATGCACGTTAAGTTGTTGGTCACGGCTGTCATGAATAGAGCTCTAAATCGTTGATGGACAGACGAGATAGTGGAGATGGCGGGCCATAGCTGGCTTCGCATTGCCAGCGACAAAGCTCACTGGCACTCCTTGGAGGAGGCTTTTACCCGAATGGAGTCCGTACAAGTTACGTAAAAGTTACATGTTTCAAAACAAATTTAGTATATATTCTTTTAATTAATTTGTATGGAATAAATAAAGCTTTATTATTATTAAATCGAGGAGCAAGAAAATCTGGCACCGGTTTTGCCAAGGGGTGGCTACTGGGTTGAAGAAGTCAGATTGGCTGTCGCTTCCTATAAAATCCTCGTGCTCAGCTGCATCCGGTCATGGTTGTTAGTAGCCTAGACAGATTGACTGACTACTAAACCTAAAACTTCGGAAGTCGGTGGAATGTGGAATTCCTGATAGCTACAACCTGGGAGTCTTTAAGTCAAGTGAATAGGTTACTTCTAGGCAAGCGTGCTCCATCTTCGACCACATCATCACTTACCATCAGGTGAGATAGTAGTCAAACGGGGCACCCGTCATCTCAATCAATAGTAAAATGTCATTCGAGAGAGCAAAGCATATTTTCTTAGGTTTCATGAACATATATAAGTATATTTAAAGTTCCTTTAGTTTTAGTTAGAACTTAACTGTAGATTTAATTTTCCTTAACTCAGTGCTTCGCTCACTTTCATAACTTTCCAAGTTGAGAAATCTCGGATTGAAAAGACGTTTGAAGTTTTGTAGACAAAAACGACGTGGTAAGCTCTTTCTTTTAAGTATTATTTTTAGGGTTTCCCTTCGAGGTAACAGTAGAAAAATGATGTGAAATTACTGCATTTTTCACTGGTATTTTTATTTTATTTTCCTCGGAAAAAACGTTAATGCCAAGTAGTTTTTTTTCGGCTTTGCTCGTATAGTATACCCGGCGGGAAACGCGCATTTTTATAAGGACCGATTAAACAATAGTCTGATAACTTAGCTAGCGATCAAAAATGGCGGTTTGACAGCATTTGCATGGAAAATATGTTAAACCGCCATTTTTATGCTTCTATTTAAAGTTAACTTACAAGTTTCAACTAACGACTACACGTGCACGGACAAATTACGGCAAAAAGACAATATTGACGGAGGGAGCACAAGTATTAATATATGACGACACGATTGGCGCAGTGGTTGAGCGATTGACTGCTGCGGCGCGTGTCGCGGGTTCGATTCCCGCACGGAACAAATATTTGTATGGCCTACAGATAGTTGTTTCGGGTCTGGCTGTTTGTGTATGTGAATTTGAATGTTTGTAAACGCACCCACGATACAGGAGAAATTCCTAGTGTGGGGCAAAGTTTAAAAAAAANAAAAAAAAAAAAAAAAAAAAAAAAAAAAAAAAAAAAAAAAAAAAAAGTATTTAATAATCTACCGGAGGATATAAAAAGGTGTGACAGTATCAACATATTCAAAACAAAGCTGGAAAGACATGTGTGCACCATATAACGTCGACTACACCCTAGAGGCAAACATTACTAATATACACTTCTGGACACATCTATTGGCCCACCTTAGAGTTTAGGTTTCGATGGCCCCTACTGAAATATGATTGCTAGATTGAACAAAAACTGTTGATGCAGTTTTAAACCTGATACATTTTACCATCTTTTTCGATCGTATTGTTTTAAATTTGAATTCAGAATACCATACGACATGGAGCTACGCCTAACAAGTCGGATATGCGCCTTGTTAAAGGCAATTGATTTTTGAATAAAAAACATGTTTTATCAAATAAAGGTTTAATTTAATAACGCGTGTTGCCTCCATGGGCATCTACCACAGCTCTCATACGATTAGGCATAGAGTTTATCAACCGCTCTATGCAATTTTGAGGGATCATCTCCCATTCCTCTTCTATGGCAGTTTTCAACTCCTGCATCGTCTGGGCAACTGGCTGACGAGCCCTAACACGTCTTTTTAGCTCGTCCCACATGTGCTCAATGGGGTTCATGTCTGGGCTTCTGGCTGGCCAGTCCATAACTGTGATGTTCACATCCCGAAGATATTCCCTGACGATGCCGGCCGCATGGGCTCTTGCATTATCATGCATAAAAAGGAAATTTGGGCCCACATAGTCCGCGTATGGTATCACGTGAGGTTCTAAGCACTCACGAATGTACCTTTCAGCATTTAATGTTGGCAGCCGTGGTCCTGTAACAACCTCAAGTTGAGTTTTGCCGCTCGCGGATATACCGCCCCAGACAGTCCATGAGCCACCGCCATAAGCAACCCTCTCTTCAAAGCAGCATTGTGCGAAACGCTCTCCCTTACGTCGGTAGACCTTCTTCCTTCCATCATTGCCATGTAACACAATTTTAGACTCATCAGAAAAGAGTACACGGCTCCAATCTTGCTGTGTCCAATTTAAATGACTGCGTGCGAAATGAAGGCGCGCTGTTCGGTGGGCTCGCGTTAGTTTGGGCCCATTAGCTGGCTTGTGTGGTACCATATCGCGTTCTTTTAACCTTCTCCGAACAGTTCGAGCGCTCACAGATACTCCGTGGAAGTCGCGAAGTTGGTTTTGTATCTCAATGGAGGTAAGGTGACGATTTCTCAAGCTGGTCGTCACGATGAATCGATCCTGCCTTTCAGTTGTGACCCGAGATCGTGGCCTTCCTTGGCGACGAACAAAGCCGCCAGTCTCTAGGTACCTCCGATAAACATTTCGGACCGCAGATCGACTTAAATTAAGTTGAGCACTCACGTTTCTTTGGCTGTGTCCGGCCTGAATAAGTGCCACAGCTTGGGCGGCGACTTCAGGTGAAGTATCCATAGATTATTGATAGAACCTCACCTTAATGTTAAGAATAAGTAATGTTTGTTGCAAAACCAAAGATATCAATCACTTTTTCAAGAATTAAATCCAAGTAAACCAATAAAACCAAGTTTTCTTAGTATTCGATTGTTTGATATCAACAAACAGGCTCCAAATTGTCTTTTGTTTCTTTAAATTCTGTGTTTGAAATTCAAAAAAAGACCATTGAATGAAATTGTGAATGTGCCAGGTTCAAAACTGCATAAAAACTTTTTGCTCGACCTAATATAAAATTTTAGCTAGGACCAAACGCAACTGAAAATACAAGGTGGGCCAATAGATGTGTCCAGAAGTGTATAAGCACTATGTATCTCATTTTAAGTGAACTGTTATTTAAGTTCTTATGAGAATAAAGTTCTTTAAACCTATTTAAAATCTGTATTATGTATGTCACCGAAAAATTGCAGACTCTGTAAGATTGTAATAAATCTTTATTAAATTATAATTTCCCGATATGTTATGAAAAAATCTTTTCGTTTCCAATAAATCCCATCCAAATTCAATAGTTTCCAATGCATCCGTGTCTTATTAAAAAAAAAAAGTTTACAATTCCACGCGATATTTTACAATCTTACGGCGTTTGCAATTTACGGTGACATGTATAGAATATAAGTTATAGAAAAGATAGATGAACAAAACATTACATAGGGTGACACAATCGGCGAAATAGTGAAATATTTTTTGTATTGCTAGATGCTTCAAAAGATTATATTAGTTTAGGTAGATAAGATTTTGAGTAAATACAATTTAATCCCATTAACAACTTCTTTTTAGGACAGCGCGTCAGGGAAAAGGCAATGTCCTGTTCTGAGCACATCAGCTTACCTCTAATCCCTGGATTATGCAAATTAATGTACCTCTGCTACTACCTACCGCCCAGGATTCGTTTAAACCAAAACAAATGGATATTTTTAAGCGCTCGCCATCATTTGACGACGAGCCTTGTAATCTGGTACTCAGTCACCGGTAGACCTACTCTTGATTGATCCAACGTGATTAGTTCGTATAGTACGATTTTCCTTAAGATTTGGAGATTATGGAAGACGAAGACACGTTTGTTAGGGTTCCGTACCCGAAGGGTAACCAACGGAACCCTATTACTAAGCCTTCGCTGTCCGTCCATCCGTCTGTCTGTCAGCGGGCTGTATCTCAAGAACCGTAACAGGTACACAGTTGTAATTTTCAGAGTGTGTAATTCTATTGCCGCTATAACAACAAATAATATAAGAAAAAAGGCTTCCATACAAGAAACCTGTTACTTTTTTGATTTTTAGTACGGAACCTTCGTGTAAGAGTCTAACTCGCACATGGCCGGTCACCGCGACCCTGGAACGCAAAGGGCTTTAGAAGGAACACGGATGGGTTTTAGTCAGTATGAGTCTGACACGCCCTTCCGCTCCACCCAGAGCGGAAGAAGTCATTTGATGATTTCCCATCCTTAAACAAAAAAAAATGGTTATAGAAACTGTTGCCAAAAACTGTTTTCAACCCTTCTAGAGTTGTCTCAAAGATTATAAACGATTTAAACAGTTGAGTTATTCAATAATATTCATCACAGAATTGTGCGCAAACACGTTTTGAAGCAAAAGGGAGGATGGGGGAGGATTTTAAATTAATATCTAATTTAGGGGACGTATTCCCCCAATCTCCGTTAGCTCAGGTACGATAGGGGCTAATTGCCATCCATCTTGTTTGGCATTTTATCGCTGTTTGGTAGATTTGCCATGTTATTTCGGGGTTTAGAGATTTGGTCATGGCTGCTTAATTTATTTATTTAAAATATTTAAATAGAACGGCCGAAGCCAATTACACTATTCAAACTAATTCAAACATTCAATTTATTAACTCAATCATGCATTCTTCTCACAAAAAATCAAACATTCTGACATTATCATCTTCCATTCATCCGCAAACATATCACGACCTGTGTTGCTAGTAACTAAATCTTGGAGTATTTTTAATTTGTGTTGAATGGTACTTTGGTTTAAATGGTTTTACTCGACAATCTCACACTGAGATATTGATCATTTATAGCGTGTTTTATTACAATAGATTGTCCCACAATGTATGCAACCTTCGTGGGATGCTATATCTATATATACTTATATAATAAAGCTGAAGAGTTTATTTGAACGCGCTAGTCTCTGGAACTACCAGTCGGATATGGAAAATTATTTTTGTATATGATAGCCACATTCATGTGAAATTCTATAGGCTATACGGGAACGGGGACTTCGGGGATATGCGCGTAAGAAGTCGCGGGGAAATCTAGTATTTTATAAGAGTCTGTACCTATAAAAGACTACTAAAGAGATTTATCAAGAACTCAAACTCACAAAAACTTATGGAAATCTACTAAATTTACAAACGTCTAAAAATCCACATTAATAACAAAATTAATCGGCTTCATCCAGGTAAGCTCACTCCACCGTCTATATACGGGAACGGGAAATTCCTACGGGCATGGGAAAAACGGGAAACGCGCAGACGAATTCGCGGGCAAAAGATAGTATGTTATACTTTACAAGGACCAGGCAAAAATAGAATACTCTATGAATTTGATTGGATAGTATTTTGTTTTTTAGTAGATGGTCGGATAATAAAAAATATACTTGTATCTATTTCAAAATTTCAGTTTAGTTTTCAAGTCATAGTGTTTTTTTGCGGAACAATCTAAAGAACAAGTTATCTTGAAGGAGCTGGCATACTTCACTATTACACTTAAAGGTCAAAAAACTTACTCACATAAATTAATGTAGTATCTTCAGTACTGTAATAAATTTAGATACCTCAATTTCAAGAGAAAAGAAGGTCGAATAAATTTAATTACCAAGCTTCATTATTAACTCAAATATTATCATGAATCTAATAAAAATCATAATTTGAGCGTATTTTTTTCCGAGAAAGGAATTTTATAAAAATGTTTTCTCAACCCAAAAACGGCTCGTCCTTACCTGAAACAAGAAAAAAATAATTAATTAATTAAAATATTCCTGTTATGATAGATAGTGGGGCTCGGTGCTTCAAATATTTCTTAAGCTAGTACAGTTTTTTTACTGAAGGATCTTTAGTGGCCTAAATTTATGTAATGTTCATAGATTAAGAAGAAGTAAAGCCGAGCCGCAGCTGTTATCTTTTTAACCTGCATTGTACATAAACATTATAATATGCAAATATATATTAATAAAAATTAAGCCGAAGAGTTTGTTTGTTTGTTTCAACATCTCTGGAACTACCAGTCAGATTTGTTTTTTTTGTATATCGTAGCCAAATTCATGAGAAACGGGAAATTCCTACGGGAAAAAATGGGACATGCGCGTACGAAGTCGCGGGACAAAAGCTCGTATATAAATAATTCGATTTCATACACCATCATCTTCTTGTCCTTAACCCATGTTACTTGGGGTCGGCGCTACACGTTTTTGCCTCTATTCTGTCCTGTCAGCCATCATACTGACTCCGTACAAATTTGCTTCATAAAAATTGCTGCAGTAGGTACGTACAATTGATATAAACGACGGTGCATTCCTAATTCGAATCAATCAACGATCCGTCACGATTTTAGGCCGAACTTAATTTTCGAACAATTCTTCTCATCCTAGAAGCATTCACATGACAAACCATTTTCATTTCAATCCCCGTTTAAGCTCCCTTAACTAAGTACACCACCGTCTTCTAAGGGAGAGTGGGGGCAAAAGATAAGTGTGCAAAGTACATCTCTAGGAAGTTCGCTTGCTTCACTCGCGTCCGTCAGTGTCGTGCTTGTCAAAACTCGTGCCGCTCACATAAATCAGGAATGGCGAACAAACAATAAAGACAAACAATTTTGAGGCGAGAACGTGAAAAATGAACCGCAGTGTACAATTTATTTGTAGCAGGATTTGGAACGATATTTCCATTTGTGAGGGAGATTTTGTTAATGTCATTTTGAGTGAAGATTGTGCCGATATTTTTGGTCGGTGATGTAGATGCAAACTGAATTTTAAAAATGGCGGTATGCTATGAGTTTATCTTGAAAGTTGCTTAGGTTTTTGTTTCGTGTATATTTAACTGTAGTGGGTATTTAAGTTATTCAACTATCTTCTTCTCTATATTGGGCTGTTTTTTGTTTAAGATTATGATTTAAGAGACTCATACCTACAATTTCAAATTTGGAAAAGGATGCGAACTCTTAAACTCGAAGTTTATTTTGATAATACTGATGTAACATTTCTCAAAAACATTTAGGACGCAGATTCATCACATTTTTGACGAATAATCCATCAAAGTTGTCTACTTACGCACAGTTTCAATAAGTAACCTTTAACCTTCGTTTACTACCGCTCGTACGCCGTGAAACTGTCGGTGAAGTGATGAAATACTTTTTTTTCTTTTCTTTTTTTTATGATGCGGTTGTGAAGCTCAGCCGCCATGCTGTTTCGGTTCGGAAAAATACGAAGAATGAATACGATATTTGTAGTGTTGTGAAGTAAAAATATGATATGACAGCATTGTTGGTTTTAATGAAGATTAATTTTAGTATAGAGCTTGCATTTTTTTTTATATTTGTGTATAAATAAAGGCTCTGTTTGCAGTTTTAAAAAATATTATAAATTTAATAAATAAAATATTATGATATTGCCAGAAAATATGGCATTTTCGTGTTTATAAAACGTCGTTGAAGTCGCAATATCATTTCAGGGGCAAACAATGTCAAAATGGAGGGAAACTTATTTATTACCTATGTATTTTTTTTTAATATTATAAAGCATTTTGACAGGTTGACACTCGAGATTAAAATGCAAATATTTCGTAAAAATACTGGCATTACCCTGTGTTATTGCAAAGCCTTGCTTAAAATTATACATAGCTAGCACACTATCTTACGAATCAATCAATCCTCAATTTATCATTCTCTGACGTTATATAACACCTTTAGCTGAGCCTGACGTCATTTGTCCCATAGACAATGATGACAGATCGTTATAAAATTACAAACACTGCATGGCTCCACTCTATATAGAGTAGTGCTTCATGTCAAGGCGAATGAAAAGTTACATGAATGTTTATGGTCGTTTAGTGATTGATTAAGCGGGTGAATGAATGTTTTGACGCGTTTTGTTTATGGTATGCAAATCGTGAAATGTCATAGGTACTTACGTTTATTTAGTTTTGTTAAGTTAATGTGTGGATGAGAGATTTTGTTTTTGAAGTTTTTTAAACACATCTTGTCAATGTGGTGTTTAGGATTAAATAATCGAAGTAAATTAATATTAAAGAAACTAAGCCTATTTAAGAAGGAATTAAAAGAAAGGGTACACCTTTCTACCTATCAACGCGTCGCAAATGAAACGCAAGTCTAGTGATTGGCTGTTAAACAATTTGATCGCTAGAAACCATTTTTAACCGACTTCAAAAAAAGGAGGAGGTTCTCAATACAGTCGTATTTTTTTTTTGTTACCTCTTAACTCCCGTCATTAGTGAACCGATTTGAAAATTTCGAAAGTCGGTGTCAAAATACGAAGAAACAACCAAAAACACCGACTTAAATATTTTTATACTATGTAGTGTTTTTTTATTATTTGGAAGTCGGTTGTATTTTTTTGTAAAAAAGTTTTTGAGCGCGTTTTTGTCACATTTCACAAAACAATAGCCGATTCCATAGCAGCAAAATAACGGACACCTATCTCAGCCTTATTTAAAATGTGCACAGACAAAGTCGCTATCTACAGCTAGTCTACAACTCGACACATAACACATCAAATGGGGCGCACGATTACATTAATCAAAAGCAAACTGGCAGAGGTCATACAAGTTCCGTTCTCTATTGCTATACATATTACAGGCGTATTATGTCCTAATAATAGACATAAGTATTACTTATGAGTCTCCTATGCGTTAAGTAATAGATTTAATTTGTCTATGGATTTCTTACGCAAGTGTTGTACTGTAAAACCTATCGATACCAGATTGACGTAAGGGACATTTATCCAAAATGCCAAATTAAAGTAAGGTTCATATACGCAAAATATCCCTTGATATTTCTGGTATCGCTATGTTAAACTTTTGGTAATAATCTGGCCAAATGTGGCATCCTCCACCCATCTCGAACGCAATGCCAGTGTGGAGCCACTTTAGGACATGTGCCACCTCCGTTGTTGCCGTCGTACACAACAACCTGCACCTACCAGAATTATAACAAGGCTCATGATAGAGCTGTAGGAACAGGTTGATAAATAATTCATCTGCCTAGCCTTTTCCCAACTAAATTGGGGTCGGTTTCCAGTCAAACCGGATTCAGCTGAATACCAGTATTTAACGTAGAGCGGCTGCCTACCAGACCTCCACAACCCATTAACTGGGTAATACGGTACTTCTTGGAAATACTGGAGTCAGATTAACTTGCATCTGACAATCCGTAACGACTGCCAAAGATCTACAAATGACAGCCGGGACCAACGGCTTAACGTGCTTTCCGAGGCACGGAGGAAACTCAGTATGTTAATATGGTCACCCATCCACAGACCAACCTTGGCAAGCGTAGCTTAACCTTGAAGATCGACCCGTGCGGCTGTTATTATTTAGCTACGAGCTCCTTCCACGAGGTTGATAAATACTTGTAGGATACAATTTAATTTGAGTGTATTGATACGAAAAAAGGTGATCTATATCCTATATATTACACAAACCAACTTGCTAACAAGGATTTTGTCTACCACTTCTTATGCTGTCTTTACCGTGAGTCAGTTTTTCAAGCTTAGTCTATCAAAATAGAAAACACACATTATTTAAACAGGAACTAAATAATTCCGCAGAACTCGCGCCTCTCCTGAGCGAACAAAGCGGAAAGCGTTACTAACACGCCGCCAGGGAATCTGAGGTTAGCGCCATTTTAGATGCTCTGCATTTGTAAACTACCGGCTTCTGTTACTGCGTAACTTGTGAGAAGCGTCGATGAATATTAAAATAACAGTTAGAACGTTAGGTTTTGGATTTAAATGGATTTTTATGACTTTTGGCTAAACAAACTTAGCTTACCTCTTGGTCTTCAAAAGGGTTAATACAGATAATGCGGATATTATGTCCTCGGAACCTTCCTAAAAGTTCCATAATTTTCAAATACTACATATACGATATACATCATATTTTACCAATACGGAAACAATTCGAAAAACAACAATAATCTAATACAAAACCAAATTTCAGTTCTACTTCATATTCATACACTTCTAATGTTTAAAACATTAGGAAAAATATGAAAAACATGGCGTATCATAACACAACATAAACGCCAGTGTTGCCGTAAGAATGACGCGCAATTTTTCGCGCGCCCAACACCGAGGTTGGCGGCCATGTTGGGCCCAGTTTCCCGCGTTTCCTGCCACGTCAATCAGCCACTACCCGCCATTTCTCACTGACAGCTAACGGAAGGAGGTAACTTTAAAAAAAATAGAGCGCAAATGTAAATGCGATCAGGTTCGTTTTGATTTCGGTGTATTGTATTGGGGCGATAAATAAATGGGGTTCAAAATTGTTTGGGTGTTTCTCGTGTGGTTCTGGCAGATATAAATTGGTGAAGTTTTGTTGCGATTTGATATTTATTTGTGTTGGATATTTTTTGAAGTGAAACTCCTTTATCGGCGTTGGAAAAAAAATTGCCGTCAGATTTCTCGGTTACGCGTCACATTATTCCGTTACGCGCCATCTTTTTCTTGTCCCTACCACGGTTGAATCGAAGAGTACTTTCTCCAGCGGAGTGAGAGAGTGCCATCCCTTGGCATGACGTTTAAGCGGACTTACTCCCACCACTAGACTTGACCGTTTCTTGTATTAAAGATAGTTGTTGTTGTGGTAGTTGTTGTGTGTTGGTGTTGTTGTTGTTTTGTGTTTAAACAAAAGTAGATCACTTTTCGAAAAATAAGGTCATAAAGAAGTTTCACTTCTTACGTGTGTACACTAGTACACGCACACATTTTTTTTTTAAAGCGCCATAAGCTACTTTACCAAGAAGCGAAGTCTTCAAGTTAAGTTAGAAAAAAGCTAGATCATTATTTTAACAACAATATACAAAAGACGACTTGTCGCATTGTCACGTGTGCCTGTATGCAGGAGTCATAAACCGCCAAAATTAATCACTGTACCTATACACTTTTTGTAATTAATCTTCCATCAAAACCAATATTAACATCTAAGTGACAGTGACATTCGCCTTTAAAAAAAGGCGCGTTCATTTTAACAAAATCAAATTGATATTTCACACGCATACGTCAATGTTTTTTTTTTTAATCCATATCGGTTATACAGGGGGAGTGTTATTGACGTTCTAAACGGAACAAACTTGCGATTGACATGCGGTGTCGTCCGATATGAAAAACGTATCGGAAATAACTATGAATATTTTTATGCGTAAAAGGTTTTTTGATTTTTCATGGCTTTTTTAAAAAGAGGATCGTGGTTTTGCTGTTCGATTGAGTTACCAAGATAACATCGAAAGCTGTTTTTTTTCCTCTTTTTGCTTCATATTTTGCGATATCTGGTTTGATTTAGACCAAGCGTTTTACGATAGCTTTTACATTCTTTTAAATTAACTGTAACTTCATAAAACGCTCCTACCCAGATCTTAAACAGCACAATGACCCATTTTTAGGGTAAAACCGCCATTAACCTCCCAACTTACCGAGAAAAACCGTCACACAGTATTTAAAACAAAAAGACGTCGGAAACGGAAACGCGTTCGTTCGGATTTCGAATCAAGAGTGTTAATTCGTGCGCGGCGAGATCAAAGCCAGCGGCCGGCCAATTACCGCGCGGCGTGTGCGCAGCGAAACGCACCAGTTTGAATTACGTCCAGTAACCTCAAGGATTTAAGTTAAAAGATTACGCAGATATTTTTGCAAAAGGTTTGACACGTTAATTTGTTCGTTCATTCATGTACAAAAACATACAAGTGAAAAATTCTCTTTCAAAATAGGTTCACGATTTATAAGATTACTAGATTCTAGCCCGCGACTTCGTACGCGCATATCCCGTTTTTTCCCGTTCCCGCAGGAATTTCCCGTTTCCGTATAGCCTTCCTCATAAATGTGGCTATCATATACAAAAATAATTTTCCAAATCCGACTGGTAGTTCCAGGGATTAGCGCGTTCAAACAACTAAAAAAACTCTTCAGCCTTATAATATATATATGTGGCGGATCACATAATATTTTTAAGAACATGAATGTTTATTATTGACATATCATTTCCCTTTAATAATGTACACAAACAAGTTTTTCTCAACAAAAGTTCTAATAGTTCGGACAAACGTCAAAGTCCTCGCTGTCGCCTATATATCTGACCACACAATTTTAATGGTTGCTTAACTTTAATGCTGCAATTCTTACCATAGTTCATTACGCAACGGGAGGTGGAAACGCGCCAGATCAGAGATTTACCACCAGAATATGATGCAACAAAATTAGCGCCGGACGGTAACTGCTCGCTTCACCCCACCGTTTGAAAGACTTCCTTGTTACATTATTTTATTTTATGTAATACGGGAAGTAGGAAGATCTTTATTTAATTACATGTACCTTTTCAGTTTCTCTGAGGTGGAAAGGGTGTGGTGAGGAAGGTTACAGTTGACCAGGACCACAATACTCAAGACTTGATAGCAGGTGTCGAGACGGATACTGAAGTACGATTGAACCTATCAGTTTTTTTTTTCAGTAAAATACTGGTATTCAGCCAAATCCGATTTGATTGGAAGCCGACCCCAATATAGTTGGGAAAAGGCTAGGCAGATGATGATGATGATGATGAATGCGCCGTTGCCCTTTCTAAGGCATATTTTGCAGATAAAAAGCTAAAATTGCTTTACCATCAGTTATTATTTAGTTCGCATTGGATTTTTGAAAACTTCTCAATCTCTCAAAGAACATAAAAAAGTGTTCTACTCATAACACTTGTGCTTATGAAAATAAATTCTACGATTTTTTCCAATATCCAAATCGTTTTGCCCGATAAACGGTTTAAAGTATGGATTTCGCACCGCCCTTAAGAAAAACACATGGGTATAGAAACTATTTTCTAACACTCCCCATTATAAAAGAACATTTCTACTCTCCCTCTACCAGAAGACGCCGCTTTAAATTCTCCAGAAGCACTTCAGTAAAACTCCATAAAAATGAACTTATAATAGCACGTAATCGTTCCGCGTCAGTGCAGAACACCATGCGGTGCTTATTGCACCCATGGGGTATGTCTCCTCAAGGATGGCAGTAGGGTTGCCAATATGTTAAAAATACTGGGGTACTTTAAGCTGTGCGAAATCAGATACTAAAAATTGGGAATACTTTCATTGTGAACGTATTCCCAATTTTTAATATCTGATTTCAGAGAGGCAAAATAAAGAGGCTTCTTCAATATTCTCCTTCTCCGAGTCTATGGTAAACCATTAGATAATACATAATAAATAAAGTCTTTATTCTGGACAATATAAGACCTACTTAGTTAGTAAATTTCTTATAATTAATTAGTGTTGGTAAATATGTTATTTAATTAATGTAATGTTATTATTTCAGTTCGCTTCATGTGGACGACCCACGAGTGAGAGGAAAGTACTTCACTCGTTCATCAACCCCACAAAAAGTCTCAGAATAGGAGAGTAGATATTCTCCGCCACTGTCCTCAGAATACTGTTGTCACTGCCCCGTTATTATATTAAGTACGAGATTTTTTTTCGAATAACCGCATAAAAGTCGTCAGTTGCGATTCAACGCAAACATCTCAGATGCGCTACAAAAACGGGGCAGTCCCAACAGTATTCCGAAAACAATATTAAATTGGAATAATATAATGTTTTAGTTGTCCATTTTATGGCAGCGTCAGTGGCGTTCATCAAGTCCTTAACCCAGTAAATGCTGGAGTGGTTGGAATTCATTAGCTTCATTTGGAAGTCGCAGTCAATCAAAATAGTATTTAGGCGTACCTGTTACTTTGTAGATCATTAAGTACCTACGCTTAAGCAAAGAAGAGTACGATATTCTATATTAGAGTATAATTATCTCCATTGATATTAAAGTACAATTCTTCATACTTGAGTACAGTAAATCATATTAGAGTACAATGCTTTTTACTAGAGTACGGCTGGCAACCCTAGATGGAAGTACCAAAATAACTCCCAACACTCCAAATGCACGCTTGCACCCCAAGTCGCCAAGTACTGTCTCTACTTATTTATTAGTGCGAGTAAAAAGGTGACATTTTGAAATACGTGCCCGTCAGAAGAGATTTAGTGAGGGTAAGCGAAAGGTGTCAAGGTGAAGTTTCGGATGGGTGGGCAAGTGTGGATGTGCTTTGATGTTTAGGGTGGTTTTGTAAATGCTTGATGTTGTAATTGACTACGACGTGTTTTGTTTTTTGGTTAAAAAATGTGGAAGTCATTGTATTCGTTTGATTTTTGTGGTTTTTTGGATTGCTCATGCTAATATTGATAGCCAAAGTACAGAACCATAATTACAAATGCTCCTTTAGATTCATCATCTTCTTTCTTGCCCTAAAAATCTAGATTCTTAAACATTGAGTCGAGTCAATGTTTAACTATGTAGATTGTTAGGGGAAAAAAAACGTTTACGTGACCGAAACGGTTTTTTTAAAAGACGTTGCCCTACTTTTGGAATTTCTCCTGTATCGTGGGTGCGTTTACAAACATACAAAACTCACATACACAAACAGCCAGACCCGGAACAACTATCTGTAGGCCATACAATACAAACATTTGTTCCGTGCGGCAATCGAACCCACGACACGCAGCGCAGCAGCCAATCGCTCAACCACTGCGCCAACCGTATCGTTAAGTCTAATTTACCTTTGAAGATTTATAGTCTTCAAAGGCAAATATGCCGGTTTTAGGCACTTGGTTCTGGTGCCCTAGAGTGTGGTGTGTGGTGGTGTAGAGGGTGCCATACAAGAGTACCACACTCTAGGATACCTTAACCCTCCCCAAGTGCCCTGGGGAGGTTTAAGGTACCCTAGAGTGTGGTACTTTTTTAATTATTATTGACTAGTGGACGTCACGCGGTTTCACCCGCGCAGTTCCCGTTCCCGTAGGAGTACGGGGATAAAAATATAGCCAATGTTACTCGCTGATAATGTAGCTATCCATTGCTGAAACAATTTTTCAAATCAGTCCAGTAATTTTGAAGTTTATTCGTTACATACAAAAATTCCAATGTTTCCTCTTTATAATATTAGTACAGAAGTATAGATAGGCACGCGTCTGACTACTATCTCACCTGATGGTAAGCGATGATGTGGTCGAAGATGGAGCACGCTTGCCTAGAAGTAACCTATTCACTTGACTTAAAGACTCCCAGGTTGTAGCTATCAGGAAACACAGACTCCGGCTAGACGACATGTATCTATCTAAGTTTTAATTTAGCATTAAATCTGTAGGCAGACGTTATCACTTATCAGGGAGGACCGGAGTTAAGGTCAGAGTGGCAGGAAATACACAGTGATAAGTTGATAACCCGGTAATTAATCAATTACTTCTACATTAGTATGTGCACGCGTTTCTGTTTGTTTGGAATTTTTATTACGATGTTTTATGTTTTACGCTGATTTTTTTTGTATTATATGCAGTTATTTTTACGTATATTATATTTATTTTTTGGACTTTAGTTCTTCTTGTGTCTTGCAAGCAGGCATTTTTTTAATCTTTTTATAATCCTAGATACTAAACTATAAATGTAATAGTTGGTGAGGATGGATGTATGTTTCACGCATAAAAAAAATACTCAACGGATACACGCTGGCGGAGCCACGGACGGCAACTAGTCAATAGTATTTAATTACTAGTTGCCGCCCGCGTGATTGTCAAAAATTATTCCAAGGGCACATATTCCCGGGATAAAAAGTATCCTATGTGTTATTCCAGACTATAATCTACCACTGTGCCAAATTTCATCAAGATCCGTTCAGTAGTTTTTACGTGAAAGAGTAACAAACATCCATTCATCCATCCATACTTACAAACTTTCGCGTTTATAATATTAGTAGGATAGAAAACTACCTTATACCCACGACTTCGTACGCGTAAATCCCGTGCCCGTAGGATTTTCCCGTTACCGTATCATATAAATAAAGAATATTCCAAATCCGACTGGTAGTTCCAGAGCTTAGCGCGTTCAAACAAACAAACACTTCACCTTTATTATATTAAGTACAGATTAACTTAACTGTTAACTTACCTACTCCTAAAATAACTTGAGAGCTTTGCGCAAAAACCGCCTGAACAAATACACAGACACTCTTAAAACAATCTGTTCATAAACTCTGTGATGAAATCTAAAATCATAGTTTGTAGTAACATTTTATGTTATTGAATGACTTCCCGTACGATAACCTCTCGACTTTCAGTGACATAACACATCAGTCATATCATGTAACGTTACGGGCACATGGGGTTCGTGAGCGAAATGATAACGACACCATTGCGTCACTGTCAACTAAGTTTTTCGACAATCTATACTAATATTATAAACAGGAAAGATTTGTATTTTTGTATGTAACGAATAAACTTCAAAACTACTGGACCGATTTGAAAAATTCTTTCAGCAATGGATAGCTACATTATCAGCGAGTAACATAGGCTATATTTTATCCCCGTACTCCCACGGGAACGGGAACTATGCGGGTGAAACCGCGTGACGTCCGCTAGTAATTTAATTAAGCTGAAGAGTTTGTTTGTTAGTTTGTTTGAACGCTCTCATCTCTGGAACTACCAGTCGGATTTGGAAAATTATTTTTGTATATGATAGCCACATTAATGAGGAATGCTATAGGCTATACGGGAACGGAAAATTCTTACTGGAACGGTAAATAACGGGATATGCGCGTACGATGTCGTGGGCAAAAGCTATTATTTTATACGATTCTGTACCTATTAACTAAAGAGATTTATCAAGAACTCAAAATCAAAACTAACAAGAACTCAAACCTCCCACACCTAACAACACCACTGGAAAGTCACAGGAAAGCAAAACACGCAATTTCGTAATTTTGGATGTTATATTTTCTATTTCCTCCAGCTATTTTGATTTAAAAACCAAACTACTGAACCAATTTTGATGAAATTTCTGAGGGACCAATCGGAAATCGAATCGGAATCGGAAAGTATATCCTTTCACATCAAAATAATTGTTCAAACACAAAAAAAAAACAACCACATTGAGAACCTTCTTCGTTTTTGAAGTCTGTTAAAAATAAATCAATTAACACCAAAATACAAACTGCACACTTTAAGTACGGGAAAGATATCTACTTTAAATTTCGACGTTTAGAGCGTTTCTACACAGAGTCTGTGTCATTAAAATTTCGTCTGGGAAAAGTTGTCTGATGTAGTAAAGCGGAAGAAAGGAAAGAGAAGAAATAAAAGATAAAGTTATTATAAAAGAAACTGCTAATTGAGCCCACCGACCCTAAATGATTAATTCATACAGCTGTGGTCATAAAACCTAACTTTTACAGAGCAAAGCCTAACAAGACATTGCTCTCCGATTAAATTAAAATAATATCCAGACAAAGGCTGTTTTTCTTCAATTTCCACATTGCTATGCTAATGTAAACTTCTATTAATACGGAGACAAAGTATTAATAAGCAGACGACATGGCAAATGGGTAAGGTTTGTACCGTTAAAACAACTCGATCCTAATTCCGGACAGACGAAAGCCGAAGTTTGGCAGACGGGGAGCTGCCCCTAAGTCGGGACGCGGATTTACTTCATTGGCATTTTAAATGATTTTAAATATTTAAATTTTTAGCGGTGAATATTTTGATATTAATCTGGTGGGGCCAGGATTTGTTGCTTAAAGTCGTTTGAATATTTGATGTCATCGTCTTTTATTAAATATTTTATTTATATTTATATTGAGAAGAGGATAAATCTTTAAAATTAAATAATTGTATTTAGTCAAATTAAATTGAATATTGGACTATTTTATTTTTACTTTTTAACACCGTTGTAAAAGCAGATTAAAATTCATAATTTGGCATTTTAAGAATGATGTCCATCTCATATGTCTTGTCCTTGGAAAAGTTTATATTATTTGTGTTTATTAATTTAATCAGATACTTTTAATTTAAGTCTTTCATTTCGTGACAGCTTTTCTATCCTTTTTTATGTCCTCTGAAATTCAACATTTGCCAATTTAAGAAAGATTAAACATCCCGTCCTCTCACCAAACGTTCCCATAATTCTCTAACCACATCCTGAAAACGGATATAACTCACCATCAGATAACTAAGTACGGAGTATTTAAAGATCACTGTGCTCAACCACACTACTCTATTTTAGGCAACAAAGAAAACTGTAAGAGCACTTAACGATTCAGCCAGTGTACACCTTCGTCCCCGACGCGACGACTGGATTTAGAAGTAATAAATTCTACAGACATAGTCCGATGCTAAAACATGTTCAAATGTTGTGCTGTCTATTTAAACTGTCTCACTTTTAAGGTCGCCGTAGACAGGCGCGATGGGACAGTGCGAAAACGATGCTACAAGAAGTATCATCATCATTTGCCTAGCCTTTTCCCAACTATATTGGGGTCGGCTTCCAGTCAAACCGGATTCAGCTGAATACCAGTATTTTACGTTGAGCGGCTGCCTACCAGACCTCCACAAACCATTAACTGGGTAACACGGTACTTCTTGGCAAGACTGGAGTCAGATTTACTGGCTCCTGACATTCCGTAACGACTGCCAAATATCTACAAATGACAGCCGGGACCAACGGCTTAACGTTTTCTTATTTTATACCATTTTATTTGATGTTGGCGCGACAGGTTTCTATTAGTCGTCATCTCTGTAATATTTTATGTACATAAAAACGTGTTACATGTAGGTAAGGTCTGATGATGTATAAATTTATAATCTTACATTTTTAGCCATTAACTGGCGTACAGATATTGAAAAAATTGCTAATAACGGCACAATTCATTCATCATTTCGCACAAATTCTAATAAAAATAATTGTCGCAGTGTCGTGCACGCCTGTCTGCGCGTACCTTTATTTGCACTACCGATTGGTGTAGTTAAAGTGGAGAATAATGTAATGGGATTAAGAAATACGGCGTTTGTGCTTTCTCTTTCTGTAGATCGATATGTTGTTTGTTTGAAAATAATGCGTATTTCATGGGTCAAGTATGGGACAATATGACCGTACTCAATTAAAAAATTTGGATCAAGTAAGAGGTAGCTACGGTAATGTTGAATTAAAGTTAGTGCAATATTCGAATATGTTGCGGAACAAATCTATGATATGAATTAACGATGTCAGTATTCTTCGACTATGGCAGACCAACGACCTCTAAATAGTACACAATATGGCTATTTTTTTATTGCTAAAGATTGGTATCAATTGCTTGAAAGGAGAGGTGGAAGATTGGATTTACACACATATGAAACACGATACACAAAAGTAAAAGAATAAAAAATACATAAAACAAAGACACCGTATTTAGGCATGTGCAATATTTATATGTTTGTAACATATAAATCTGACTAAACCCCATCCATGTTCCTTCTAAAGCCCTTTGCGTTCCAGGGCCGCGGTGACTCTTTCGAACAAAAACCCCCTTTTTTTTTAAGGATGGGTAATCATCTAATGACTTCTTCCGCTCTGGGTGGAGCGGAAGGGCGTGTCAGACTCTTACTGACTAAAACCCATCCGTGTTCCTTCTAAAGCCCTTCGCGTTCCAGGGTCGCGGTGACTCTTTCGAACAAAAACCCCCTTTTTTTTAAGGATGGGAAATCATCAAATGACTTCTTCCGCTCTGGGTGGAGCGGAAGGGCGTGTCAGACTCTTACTGACTAAAACCCATCCGTGTTCCTTCTAAAGCCCTTCGCGTTCCAGGGTCGCGGTGACTCTTTCGAACAAAAACCCCCTTTTTTTTAAGGATGGGAAATCATCAAATGACTTCTTCCGCTCTGGGTGGAGCGGAAGGGCGTGTCAGACTCTTACTGACTAAAACCCATCCGTGTTCCTTCTAAAGCCCTTCGCGTTCCAGGGTCGCGGTGACTCTTTCGAACAAAAACCCCCTTTTTTTTAAGGATGGGAAATCATCAAATGACTTCTTCCGCTCTGGGTGGAGCGGAAGGGCGTGTCAGACTCTTACTGACTAAAACCCATCCGTGTTCCTTCTAAAGCCCTTCGCGTTCCAGGGTCGCGGTGACTCTTTCGAACAAAAACCCCCTTTTTTTTAAGGATGGGAAATCATCAAATGACTTCTTCCGCTCTGGGTGGAGCGGAAGGGCGTGTCAGACTCTTACTGACTAAAACCCATCCGTGTTCCTTCTAAAGCCCTTCGCGTTCCAGGGTCGCGGTGACTCTTTCGAACAAAAACCCCCTTTTTTTAAGGATGGGAAATCATCAAATGACTTCTTCCGCTCTGGGTGGAGCGGAAGGGCGTGTCAGACTCTTACTGACTAAAATCCATCCGTGTTCCTTTTAAAGCCCTTTGTGTTCCAGGGCCGCGGTAACTCTTTCGAACAAATTCCGCAACCCTGGAACAAAAACCCCCTGCATACTAAATTTCATGAAAATCGGTGGAGCCGTTTCCGAGATTCAGATTATATTTATGCATATATACAAGAATTGCTCGTTTAAAAGTATTAGATTTACCATAAGCACACTTACAGCAATTTCTATCCATGTTAGTGACTGCTAACAATTTACCTTGAAAATCTTCAAAAACTAAACACAGTCGTATCGCATCGCGAATTCCTTCCATTTCATTTCAAAATGTTTCGGTGGTCATAACAAATGTCGACATGTAATGTTATTAAGGCATATGCTTTGTTTCTGCGCGTTATTGTTGCATTCTATGTTATTGTAATATAACACAATTGGGCCTCGACCCTTATAAGTGTTACGATTGGGGCAAAAATTCCGTGTTTCTTTTGTTTGTGCTTGAATTTGAATACGTTTTGTTTTCATTATTGATGTGTTGGCATTAAGTGAGATTTGTTTGCTCAGGTTTTCAAATGAATCCGATTTGTGAGTGGCTTTGAATACTGTTTTTTGAGGAAGATAATTTTATTTGTACTTTCTATGTTTGTGGCGGTTTTGGAACATAAACCGCCGCGCTGGTCAAGTCGTTACGCAGTGGAAGCCAGAACCCGGGAGTCGTCGCCGAGCCAGTTCTAAGAAATTCTGGCGTGATGACTAAGAGGTGTTTGTGACGGATTGGTCGAGGCTTCGGGAGAGACCTTTGCCCAACAGTGTCACACATTTATGTGATTATTTTTTCGTTCGATGCGGCAATGGCAAGTATATTGCCACTTGGTCCCGAAAACAAATATTCACTTTCGCTCAGCAGTTATTATTTTATGAGCATTTTGCTTACTTGTTGCTAACTTGGATAATGTTATAACGTCGTCGCAAAATGACGTAGGGTAATTATCGGGTAACACAAAAAAAGGTGAAAAAAAAACTTTTCTACAAAAAAAAGTACAATCGACTTCCAAATAAAAACACTACAAAGTCTAAAATAACTTTAATTTCGGAAGTCGGTCTCAAAAACGAAGAAACGAAAATGAAAACACCGACGTCATCAATCCCTACTGCATTTCCCCATAATATAAGTTACAGAGCATTTCAAACATCAAAGGTCCTTCCTCAATGTAAGAAGTCGATGGCACATACAATAGATTGACTCCCATATGTCTGTAGGTACATAATATATCAGTCTCGCCGCCTGAATGAAGACATCGGACTTGCTTCTTCCCGTATCGAATATATCGATTAGTACTTACACGAAACACTCCCCTTTGAAGTATCTTTCTCTTAGACATAGGTAGATCTTTTTAGACAGAACATAATACAAATTACGTCTAAGACTCGCGTTTGACCACTCAACTGATGGTAAGCAGTGATGTGGTCGACGATGGAGCACGCTTGCATAGAAGTAACCTATTTACTCTTGACTTAAATAGCTCAAGTTGTAGCTACCACTTGTAAGAATCACAGACTCCTTATTTGTAAGCAAAATAAGTATTCCTAAAACGTTTTGTGCATCATTATACTATCTCATTCTGAGATGTCGAATCAGCCAGTTTATAAGTTTCAATAAAATTAAACTAAAATTGACAGATGAATCTCGCGAAAAAATAGCACGGGCCTATTTCCATTTTACCCAGTAAAATGGCTAGTTTACTGAAAGAAGCCAAACAGATTTCGCAATGGCAGTGCGTTACCGAATGAGGTGAACGTCCCAAATGTCGGCTATATACTATTTCCGCTCGATTGGATCGCGGGCTCGTTGTGACGGCGAAATTGTTTTTGCAGCGTTTCCATACCGATTTTTGGGAACCTCACCCTGTTAGTGGAGTTAGGAATTTAGAAGTACGTGTAACAGTTATTTTTATTTGAATCATTGAATGGAATTCGGTTTTTGTTTAAATTCCGAATTTAGAGTGATTTTTTTTTTAAGCCATCTATGTGTTTTGATTTTTTACGCTTTGAAAAAGCCATGAATTGATTTTTAATCGTTTGACATTTAAAAACGTCTTTTTGAGATTTATAATTGCGTTCTATTTTATAAATGGAAACAAAAATTTCGTTTAAATTCTTTCGATACCCGACACCAAATCTAAGCCGACCTGTTTTCGTTTTCCTGGAGTGCGTTCGCCAAAATAACTGTCTCCCTATTTTTCCGTAGTTACTTTTTACGAACCAATCTAACGCTGTCAAGTTACATTCCAGCTACTCCCTGAAAACGATCATAAAATGGAGTGGGGGCACTAAAACGACCCGAAATGGGACCACAATCACGCTAAAACTACTCGACAAACTTTCAAGGGAGTTTCGATGATCTAATAAGTATTAATCGGTGTTAGAAATCGACGGAACCATTTCGATTATTAATAGTTTTATGCTGACTGTAAGTACACAGCGCGCTTCTTTCAGCTTAATTTTGATTTGATTTGTTTTTGCTATTGTTACCTCACTGTTTATGGCACTCATATACAAGTGAGACGCGACGATACGACACAGATTTGAAAACCATCGCTCATAGAAACTGATCTAAATTCTATAAAAATGGTCGCTTTGTCGCGTAACACCTGTATCCTTAATTCCTTACTGAATAAAGTTTTCAGACAAATTATTTAGTTCTATTTATATACTTCTTTAACAAGCCGCACGGGTCGATCTTCAAGGTTAAGCAACGCTTGCCGAGGTTGGTCTGTGGATGGGTGAACCATATTAACATACCGAGACTACTCCGTGCCTCGGAAAGCACGTTAAGCCGTTGGTCCCGGCTGTCATTTGTACATCTTTGGCAGTCGTTACGGATAGTCAGAAGACAAAAAATCTGACACCAGTCTTGCCAAGGAGTACCGTGTTACCCAGTTAATGGGTAGTGGAGGTCTGGTAGGCAGCCGCTCCACGTAACATACTGGTATTCAGCTTAATCCGGTTTGACTGGAAGCCGACCCCAATATAGTTGGCAAAAGGCTAGGAAGATGATGATGATGATTATACTTAAGTTTACCTACGCCATTAGAGATTCGAATGTCTCAGCATCAATCAAAGGTTGGACGGGCAGAAAATGCCTGACCCTTTATACGTTTGTGTGTTTCAATAAATATATGACTATAGTAGGCGCCAGATAATCGTGGAATAACGGTCATTGACCCACCTACAATTATTGACATTTTTAATTTGAAAAACGGAATTAAAGACACAAAGCTGTCCCGAAGCATCATCTCTCGTGATCCTTAACATTGTCTAATAATGAAAAACGATTCATATTTAATTGTTCAGGTACCTATGAACAGTTATTAGGGAAAGGTCAATATACTTTATTCCACATTTATCTGGCGCCTACTATAGCGGACGGCACGCGGTTTCACCCGCGTAGTTCCCGTTCCCGTGGGAGTACGGGAATAAAATATAGCCATTGCTGAAAGAATTTTTCAAATCGGTCCAGTAGTTTTTAAGTTTATTCGTTCGATACAAAAATACAAATCTTTTCTCTTTATAATATTAAGTATAGATTTAGATAAGGCCAACATTTTAATCAGTAGTTGCAAAAATAGTTTGTTATTTGTATTATACCTATCGATTTTAAATCTAACGTTTTCGCACTACAGCGCCAGCAATATTTAATAACAATTAGTGTTTGCACTATAACAGGTATTATTAACGTGTTATATTAGTGGCAAGCAATAATAAACACAGTACATTGTAATTAAAATCAGTGTGAATTAATAAGTATTGGTTACCGAAAGCGGGCTTTATTATTGTTTAAACAATTGATTTGTAGTTTTTTAAAAGTGGTTCTAATGGTCCTAAGAGTCGCGCATAGTGGGTCGAATTGATTGTTTCTGGAAAAAAATTGACTCGACTACTTCGTCAAAATCCTAAGAACTTTATAAAAAAAAAAAAACATTTTGCTATGGTTCAGCTAAAGAGGTTAAACCTTTAGGAAACGTGCATTTTTCGGTAATAAAATAGTCTATGATACGAAGGGATTGTGTAGCTTTTTATTAGTGAAAGAATTGTTGGATCAGTAGGTACTACTTTTTAACCAACTTCAAAAAAAGGAGGAGGTTCTCAATTCAGTTGTATTTTTTTATGTTTGTTTTCCCACAACTCCGTCATTTATGCAGCGATTTGAAAAAATATTTAATATTTTCATGTGAAAGGATATACGTTCCGATCGGTCCCATAGACATTTTATAAAAATCGGTTCATTGGATTGGTTTTTAAATCAAAATAACTGGAGGAAATAGAAAATATTTCATCCAAGTAAACGAAATTGCGTTTTTTGCTTTCCTGTGACTTTCCAGTGGTGTTGTTAGGTGTGGGGGGTACCCACCACTAAAAAGTGTAAAATAAAAAACTTTTGGCAAAAAAAATTACAACCGGCTTACAAATAATACTAAAAAAAAAAACGAAGAAACAACCAAAAACATCGACTTCCGAAATTAAAGTTATTTTATACTTTGTAGTTTTTTTTATTTGGAAGTCGGTTGTAATTTTTACATAATTCTGACGACAAACAAAATCGATTCATTTGTTTATGTGTCCCTTATATTTTTGTATATAAATCTTATAATACAATATGAATTGAGATTGCTCATTTAAGTCAAGCAAAACTACTTAAAGAAATTTCACCTCGAGACCCACAAAACGTAACTTCACTTAATACAAGGCAGGATTTCGGAAGGATCGTAAACGCGGCAAGCGCCTCGTGTTTTATCGGCTACTTCCGAGCTTACCCGAGCGAAGCCGAAAGCATCTGAGTCTGGATCCATTTTGATGCAATCAGATCTTTTACTGCTGTGATAGAAAATACAGCTGTCGTAAAATCCAGGAAGGATACCGTCTTGACGATATTATTGAATAGAAACAATACTTGTGTTACATATTTTAGCGAATTTGTCCCACTGTCCTATTTAGAGAAAGTAAGGTTGGTGCCCAAGTTGACATTCTTAAGCGCTGGTATCACACTTCACACTAATATTATAAAGGCGAAAGTTTGTGAGTGTGTGTGTATGTTTGTTACTTCTTCACGCGCAAACGGCAGGATTGATTTAGATGAAATTTGGTATAGAGATTGTTTGAGTCCCGGGAAAGGACCTAGATAGTTTTTATCCCGGGAGTATGTTCCCTTGGGATAATTTTCGACATTCACACGGGCGGAGCCGCGGGCGGCAACTAGTATTAAAAAAGTATCTACAAAGATCCAAGAACTAAGTTATCGCGAAGCACGAAATTTTTGCGCAAATACTTTATTTTTATTTCCTCAGATCAAAAAAGCCTTGATTTGATCTATTACTCAAATTCTCAAGTTTTGATTGAAGGAAACTTCTTCCATTTCACTCGCTCCAGTCTCTATAATAACGGAAGAAACAAACTACAATTGTCAATTTGATTGTAAGAGGCTGAGTCGAGGTTGAATCGAGTGGAGGAAATAACCTTTTGAACGCCATTGTCACGTACATGACAAGAAAACGTGTGCCCTGTACGCCAAACGTCACAAATACATACATATGTGACAAAAAGTACGGCAAATTTGCGGCTCGGCGTCGGGGCACGCCGATGCGTTTACGCTTTGCCGTTCAAAAGGTTAAATTGCACAATTTCAACACAAGACAGATATAAAAATCAAACGAAAAACAAAGCAACAAGGTCTTTAAAAAACTCACGTTTTCCTAAATCAGATAGCTCCAAATTGCCAGCACCCGTGCCGTAATTTGAATAACACATTCACTCCACGTTCAGACATGATGAATGAAGTCAGTGAACGACTTCTGAATATATTTTTTCTAGGATTTATCGGTCGATAATGATTTGGTGATATTTATTCATAGCTCATGTTTTTAGGACTATTTTTGGGGAGTAAATAGTGTTTGCCAGGGTTACAGGGGACGTAAATTGAGTGGGCTTAGTGTTGGATGTTTTCTAGAACAGAGGTCCCTAAACTTTAAAGATAACGGAACACCAACCAAACACCTTTTATTTTATGGAACCCCATATCAAATGATTACAAATCAACACTGACATTTTTAAAAGAACATTTTTTTTAAGAAATATGTACATAATATAATTGAAACACATAACTCTTAACTTATTTTCTTAGTAGGTGTTATTTAACAGCTAAGAATAAATAATTTGGCAGAACCCTGATGACTATTCTACGGAACCTTAGGTTCCGCGAAACCCACTTTGGGAACCCCTGGTCTAGATTTTACTTTTTATTGGCAAATTTGTAGAATAAAACGATCAGTGCTGGGTAACTGTCTGTCTTTTACAAACGGCCTTTAAAATCTCTCCTACTGGTTAAGAGTTTAACTACAATCCAGACAAAACAGAAAATACGTTTAATGATCATACAAACATTCAATAAGCGAACAACTCTGCAGTAACTACATGTCATTAACATAACCTTTCCGTCCGAAGTTTGCACCAAAATAATGACATTCACGTCGAAAAACAGCTAACAATATCCCCTACACATTCAGAAACGTCGAAAATTCGTCTGAAAAGCAACAATTTGTGTCTTTTGTCCGCGTCCGTAACGACGGACACTGTAAGAATGTTTTTAGCTAAACCGATGGGATTTGAAACAATGGGGACCGTCAGAAAAGGTTTTGGGTAAAGGACGGTATTATCCGACGAACGGCATTACCCGACGGTTTTATCGCCTGGCTTCATGGTAATTACCTTTTTTCGTATCGCCGCTATTATTGATTGGACTATGTTTTTATTGAGGAAAATCTGCCTTTTTGTATCGGCTGATAAGAATTTCGTATGCGTACTTTTTTAAGTTTTATTTTTATTGTGCGAATTATAGGAACGTCTGTTACTTCAATGTTTTTATTGAAAGTAAAATTTTTGGTGATGTTTACGTATAATGTGTAAACTGCTTTGTTTTCCGTAAGATTAATCATGTTATGTTTTTTGTCGGTGTCCAATTTTTTTGATGTTTGTCCCTTTTTAACCCCCCACACAAAACACCCTTCGTGTCATAAGTTTGACGTGTCTGTCTGTCATCATAGCTCCGGAACGGATTAAGCGATTTCAATTTAGTTTTTTTTTGTACTAAAGATGATTCCTTTTAACGCTCTATCATATATTTTTATTTTTTAAAAGGAGAGAATGGTAATAAAACAAAAGGACAGACGAGGACCATTAGCAAGAAGCAATGATAATGTTATTTTAATGGTAATCAAAATCAATCTCGATTGGCTTTTACGTCTTGAATGTCAAATAATGTATAAGATTTGCATTTAAAGAACATAATTATCGGTCTTTCCTTTATTCACTTTTTACTATCCATCCTTATGAAGCAATATAGTACTTAAGAAAGTGCTTATAAATCATTATGTTCCTCGTTTTCTACTATTAATATTACTTAGAAGACGTCACCATCTACATAGCCTTTTCCCAACTATATTGGGGTCGGCTTCCAGTCAAACCGGATTCAGCAGTATTTTACGTGGAGCGGCTGCCTACCAGACCTCCACAACCCATTAACTGGGTAACACGGTACTCCTTGGCAAGACTAGTGTCAGATTTACTGGCTTCTGACTATCCGTAACGACTGCCAAAGATCTGCAAATGACAGCCGGGACCAACGGCTTAACGTGCTTTCCGAGGCACGGAGGAGTCTCGGTATGTAAAGATGGTCACCCATCCACAGACCAACCTCGGCAAGCGTTGCTTAACCTTGAAGATCGACCCGTTTGGCTGTTATTATTTAGCTTAGAAGACGTATTATATAAAATTATTACAGACTGACTGATAGCTTAAAACATCCAACTTTTATTACTATTGAATTAAAATTACAATACAAAAGAATTGAATCGTCCTTTTTGCCGACCTTGTAATTAGCCTTAGCCCGAGGGTAACGATTTAGTCGCCAAAAAACGATTTTACAATTTCCTTGAAACGCAAAAGGAAGGTAAAGAAGAATGGGAGTCTGCTCGGAATATTTAATACAATCGTTTGTAATTATTTCTAATGGGCCATTATTCGAGCAATTTTTTTTGTCCACCATTTCGACGTTTTGTGACACTGTCCATTATGTCATTATTATAAATGATGTGACCGATTTTAAGGTGAAACTTTCAGTTTTGGAGCAAAATATGGTTCTATTGGTTAGCGCTTTGTGATTCTTAGATTCGAAATAACTGTGAGTTTGTGTAGTGGCAAAAATACGTTTGTATATATTATAAATTTTATTTCGAATACATGTGTTGAGACAGGAGCCTTCTTGGCCTCACAGACACTCTGTTTATGTTATTAGTTGTTGTTTAAATTTATTTTATACTAGCTTTTGCAAGCGACTTCGTCCGCGTGGAATAGTTACTTTAGGCAGCCATTTTTATTTTTAAGATGCAAATTTTTCGAAAACGCTTAATCATATTTATGTTTATTTATTTTTTATCAAATATCAAAATACAAGGATTCATGGTCCCCTATTCCCCTATTTTCTCTTCCAAGCCCTTTTCTCGCGACAAAAGGTAGTCCATGCCCTTCTTCAAGGTTTAATCTCTCTCTGCACCAAATTTTATCTAAATACGTTCAGCGGTTTAAGCGTCAAAAGGTAACAGATACATACAGACACACTTTCGCATTTATAATATTAGTATGGATTGCTCTTTACCCTGTGTGAGTCCCAATTTAATTTCTTTCTTTCAAAATGCTATAAGGTTATCGATGAATTATTATTATTATTATACTTGGGTATGGCCCATGTACAGTACAGTACATGTAATCAAGTACAGTACTATCGTGCGATAGTAAAAACAGTAGCAGCAATAGAAAATCTAAAAATATTCCTAAGCATGATTTACCCACAAACTGGAAAAACCCGATCACAAAGAGAAAAGTTACCAGTTGTTTACAACCAGAAAGTGAAATTCACTGAACTACTAAGACAAAAACACAATTCACGATTACTGTACACAGTGCGCCAAAATCACACGGACCCAGACAAAGTTAATGACCAAACTTTACTTGTAGAAAAAAAATTACCACGTTGAGTCAAATGGTGGTTTATCTAGGACAAAATTAGCATCACACTAGGTTTTGTTCTAAGAGACAATAATAGTGGGTTCGCCCTACATTTTCTCGCGATAGTTATTAACATATCAATAGTGTATTCGCATGTAGATGGTCTTTGTTGACCTCATATGCACTGCTTTGTGGTTAGAAATATCTGGTGCCCATTGAGTGGTGCAATGTTTCTGCCTTTACTTAGGAAAGATAATCGTGTTTGCGCAGAGAGTGGGTATTGTGGGGGCTCCCCACAATTCTATGGTTGGATAAAAATAACGTATTTAAATCATACATTTTTAAAAGCGTGGAGTTCATGGTAATAATGTTTCGCGAATTAACATTGTTAATTGATTCTATCATACTTCAAGGCGACAATGCGAGCATTTGAAAAGCATCAATTGATCGAATCTAATGGTATTTATTTAACAGTTAATGTAAACACATACGATAAACAGTCAAGTTAAAAGGAAATATGCTGATTTATGTCGCTTATGCTTGTTTTTACACAATTTGTTACATGCTAGTTTTTCAATTTTGATTTGAAATAGTAATGATTCAGTGGCAACCTGCGATAAATCATGACCTTAATTGTAAAATCATGAGGAAGATAAGTACTTTTGCTTGACTACATACATACAGGTCCCTCGTGAGGTGTAATCCCGTACAGGCCCCGGTAAATGGGCCACCCCATCTCATTCCGTGTCTTGGCATCGGTCCTGCACTCAATAATGAGTACACGACAAGTTTCTGTTAGTAGAACCACGCACCGGTAGAATGGGAAAACGCTAGGACAAGGGAATACTACCTATAATTTAAGTACCAAGCTCTTAAGTTTGAGTTCAAAATTGTTAACTGTTTTTTGACCCTCTATATGTTTATTTTGATGACTCAATCGACTAACTGTTTTAGGACCCATATAAGTCAGTTTTTTGAGGGTGCCTATGTGTGTAGATTGGGCTCGGTCTTCTTCGGAATTAGAAAATCTTGATATTTGGAGTGATTGGCTCCAAATATGCAAATAGGCACCAAAAAGGTTGAACGATTTGGACGGCCAGATAAACCATGACCTGGATTAGGGCTTGCGGCATGACACATTTCTATCCCAATCGTAATTATGTTTCCGTGGAATAATTGTCGGCATTCACGCGAGCGAAGCTGCCAATAAAAGCTAATAACGATAAAATTATATTAATGTAGTAAATAGCTTTCAACATAGAGTACAATCTAAAAGGTGTGTCACGAAAGGTAAACACTCGTTAAGTATTTTACACATATTACACAATATTCTCCCCTATGAGCTATCTAAGAAACTATAAACGATTACGAAAGGACATGTTGAACACAGTTTCAAATATCAAAGCGGCATCAAAGAGCATTTCAAAGTGGCTCTGTGTAAAATTGAGGAGCGCCTCTTAAAGATTCAAGTAGGTATTTGAATGTGAAGAAAACGTTATTTTGTGAAGACATTTGTGCCAAATAAAGTTTATTATTTAAGTCAAAATCAGGACTTGAGAATAACAAAAACAATGAAGATACTTAGTGCATTTTTTTTGTTTTTGCGAATTGCTTAAAGAATATCTTGTCTGCTTTAATTAATGAACAATTCTTGTGCTGTTTCAGTATTGAGAAAGTGCTCATATTGTTTAATCAGTGTGAATAGAATAGCATCTCGTTAAAACTGCTAATTGTTGTTTAAATACCCATTGTTTGTGAAAATAAAACATTCGCTTTGCAAATTAAGAGTAAATATAAATAGTTACTTACTAAACATTTCTATTATTTGAGACTAATAGTGGGTACTCAAACAATTACAAAATGTGCTGTATTCATCAGCTTTTTTTTAAATATTAATTTCAAATCAAAGAAATAAAATAATTATTAATTATTTTTGTCCAGCCAAAAATTAAATAGGCGCACTGTCCAAAGCTCCCAAAAATAACTTTTAACTACAAACAGTAAACTTCCTTTGATGGCTGCTTAACTTCAGTTACGGAGGTGTTAAAATAGTTGTATGTTTGTTTATCCCGCAGGTTTCCGAGTTAAAAACTTGTTTGAAGTTTGAGGGCGCGTCATTATCTTAAGTGTGGGGAGTCGCTTGTTTATTGTTTATACGAAGAAGATAATTAAGTGCTAAGTATGTGTGACTGACGTTTTTTTGAAGAAAGGTAATGTAAGCAAGTTATTTTTGATGGAATGGAGTATTAGTTACCTAATATTTTAGTTTACGACAGGTTTTAAGCATTACGATAAAGCATCCATATGTGTACTAAGCTTACGTATGCATGGTTTTTGAGAATTTTTGGTTAACACTAGGCGATACATAAATCCTAATTTATAAAATTATTCCGTTACTGAGTGACTGACAGACAACGGACAGCCGAAACTACTGGTCGTAGAAAGCTGAAATTTGGCATGCAGGTTCCTTGGGAAGTGTAGGGGAGCACTAAGAGAGGATTTCCCGAAATTCCTACGGGATATGCGCGAAGTCGCGGGCCAAAGCTAGTACCTAAATAAAAGCTCCCTGTTTTGCACTGCTCAACATTTCAATTATGGAGGGTACAGAGGCGTACTTAATGCCATAGGCATTCTCTACCACCTTTGGGTGATGCAGAGAAATTACAAACAAACATTTAAATAAATAATACCAATATATAAACTATACATACAATATAAATATATAAAAAAATACTCAAATTAACAAGATAAATAGGTACTTACACGAAATACTTAAACAATTATAACAAATAGGTAATTGGAAAACATTAGCGCTGTGATGTTACTACTGCCAACTTCTTACGACTTTCGTAAGAAGTTGGCAGAAGTTCGCGAACTTTAACTTTGAAGTAACCTGTCTAACTAAGAAATTCCCTGGCAAAACTTAAGTCCGTAATTAATTTTGGTAATACTTTTACAGCTTGGTAAAGCAAAGACAAAAAACGAGAAACGCCCATAACCGGTCACAGACAAACTAGTCTTGCATAATTAATTTCCAACATTGATGTCACCTTATTTTAAAAAGGCAATCAATTAGATAAGAAAAACGCATTATAATTATTATCTTCTGTTGCTATAAAATTGTTAGCCGACCTTGACATTTTAAAAACTTGATTGAGAATCATTCTGCATCGCTAATCTTAATGATATATTATCCTAACTTTAATTTAAACTTTAAAAGATCAGCTTTAAAGCCATACTAATATTATAAATGCGAAAGTGTGTCTGTCTTTCTGTCTGTTACCTCTTCAAGCTTAAACCGCAGAACCGATTTTGATGAAATTTGGTATAGAAGTGGTTTGAGTCCCAGGAAAGGACATAGGATAGTTTTTATCCCAGAAATAATCCTTTAAGGGGGTGGATGTTTGCCTGGGAGTCCTTCATTATTGAAAACTAGCGGACATCACGCGGTTTCACCCGCGTAGTTCCCGTTCCCGTGGGAGTACGGGGATAAAATATAGCCTATGTTACTCGTTGATAATGTAGCTATCCATTGCTGAAAGAAATTTTTCAAATCGGTCCAGTAGTTTTAAAGTTTATTCGTTACATTCAAAAATACAAATCTTTCCTCTTTGTAATATGAGTATAGAAGTATTGATAAAACCTGGACCTTTGTATTAAGGCACGTGATAAAAAATATGCTTAATCATATTTTTTAAGCAATAAAAAATAAAAATGGCTGCCCCAATGAACTTGTCCACGCGGACAACGTCGCGGGCAAAAGCTAATAATTAATATCAGTGTTAACGGTCGCGATTTGTAGTTGTTGGTCGTGGGATCGAAAACTTCCAATCCCAACTTCGAACTTTTAAGCTCAACGAGTTCTAGGGAAATTATTAAACTATTTTTGGAGATCTTTGTCGGTAGAAGTCGGAACCAGTAACGAGATGATTTATGATACTTGGTAACCACGTATGGACCGGGCACACAATACTGTCTTCCACAAACTTCAATAGAATTTTCTCTATGCAACAAACTCTGAGCAGAGCAATGTCGGTGTGATAGAAGATTTTTATTCGGGTTTTAAGTGTATGCAGACAAAAGTCAATACTCAATATATTTATTGCTTCCACATGTAAACTTAGGTGGTAAGTTTTACAAAAAAATATGATCATTGTGGACCCCGTCGGGCACAGCAAAAGTAGGAGAGAAACCTTTACCGTGTGGACCCACTATTACGCCCCTGCTCAAACATAAATTATTTATTTACAATGGACAGAAGAGAGTACAAAACTCCAAATTCAACAAAAGTATACATGCGTTTAAGCCTTATAACCCTATTACTAAGTCTATAATATATGTTACATCACTAAGTAGTCTAAGAACGTAGATAATCACGTCGTCCATATAATCTGGCACATTCATCTAGCAGCCTTATCTGCAGTCGTGACCGTCCTAGGCACTCCTGCGCAGATAACTGTGGTAAAGAACGGTAACAATGGCGGACTAGCGCGGTGTAATTAAATCAGTGGCGTGTTGTGTAAGGTGGGTTGGTGGTTTCGTGTTAACTTGGCAAGTGGCGTGATTCAGACGTAAATTTGATGAGTGGTGATCGTTTGATAGTTAAATAGTTATTGATGAATGGGATGGGATTCTAGAGAATTCGTTTTCTCGAAAATATTAAGGGTATAGAAGTAAAGACGAGCATCGCTCATGATATGTAGGTTGCTACGGATAATTATTTACGTAAGAGTTTAAGTGATCTCGAGCCTTTAAATAAAGCTAGAAAAGCAGTAGCTCCTAGTCTTGGTTTACCTTAGAAATATGTCGTTTGGATCGGATCTACTGGTTGCTGACATGACTAGTCTATACATAGTGAAGATACTTGGAGGTTGAGGCCACTGATTTCCTTTACAATTCGAACAAAGACAATCTTGTTCATCAAAGAATTTCAAGTTTCCTTCAACATCGAATATTGTTAGTAAACAAAAACACGGTGACCTTACTACAATACACATAATGTATGTACATTTTATTAGACTTACATAAGGCGACCTTGTGCAAGCTAACGACCAGACCTGCGCAAGCGCCGCGAAGGCAATTTACTTGTGAGAACAATTTGAGTCTTTTGGGGGCTTAGCGCGAACCAAGTGTCTTTTACAGCTTCCAGATGAATGAAACAATTTTACGTAACACGTTGTTCGAACACCCCTCCCGTCTTGTAAAACGTTACGATGCGTTACAGGGGTGTAACGCATCGTAACGTTTTACAAGACCACCCCTCCCCCCAAATTGCGTTACGTAATGCTTGAACGCTCCCTTATGAAAATGCCAATATATGTCTTGATTTATCTAACTAACCTTTTGACCGCCACGGTCGGCTATAGCCGACAAATGAAAAAGTGCACAACACGCCACTGTCGACAAGAGCCGACAAAAAAAAACGGCGAATTTGTGGCACACCGATGAGTTTATGCTCTGGTGTTCAAAGGTTAACGCTGAACCACATTCACCCGACTTCCAAAATACAGTCTGAATACGAAAATGTGTTGAATATTGCCAGAAATAGATTGCATTAAGACTTTCAGGGTCTCATAAATTGTCCTTCTATGGGTGCTGATGGATGCGAGACGCACAGGACCGGTTGTTGTGGCGACACTTGGGAGAGGCCTATGTCCAGCAGTGGACGTCTTTCTGCTGATATGATGATGATGATGATGTACATATTTAAATAGAATGAAAACTTTCATCATCCAGTCTTAGAATAATATGTTTTATAACAATTTGTACATTCACTTTTTAGTACCCAACCTACTTGTCGAATGATCAATTGATAATAATCAGTGATCGGAATAGGTAGAGTATATTTACCTACAGATCGCGGAAGTAAGTAACATAGAGTTGATAATACCTCCTCTAAAATCCCAGAATCGTTAACGTGACGATTAAATCCCGGGATTTATAAAATTGCAAATCACTTATTGCGCTTTGAATCCATTTGAACTAAATGATAATATTGAAAAATCTTAGTTTTTTGAGTTCGGTACTAAAGCTGTTCAATTAAAGAGCTTTGTTTTACACATAAAATTAATTCTTGACAGTTCTTCTGTTATTTACCTGATTATATTATTATCTGAATAAGTTTGTAAGTATGTATGGATGGATGTTTGTTTCTCTTTCACGTCAGAACGGCTGAACGGATCTCGATGAAATTTGACACAAGGGTAGATTATAGTCAGGAATAACACATAGGATACTTTTCATCCCGGGAATATGTTCCCTTGGGATAATTTTCGACATAAACGCGGGCGGAGCCACGGGCGGTAGCTTGTATTTTTATAATCCCGGTTTTAACTGTCATGGTTTGGAGGAGGTATTACCTGCTCCATGTAACTAACTTCATAGAACTTAAGATAAATATACTCTACCTATTCCGATCTCTGATAATAATACAGAGACACCTTGAAGATGTCTATTTGTTTGTTATTTATTAAAGTTTAACAACCCAGCGGCAATTGAGCTGAATGTCAGCTACTCAACAGATAGTGAACGTATCCATATCAATTGGTTTTATTAACTGACTCGCCTCGCCTCTGTATATTTTAGCTATCAAAGCCGAAAGGAGCAGTTTTATAGGTCTTTCGAGGATACACTGGTTTTGAAAGTGCTTGGTAGTTTATAGTTTAAACCGGCCAAGTGCCAGTCGGACTCGCGCACGAAGGGTTCCGTGCCATTATCTATAAAAACGGCAAAAAAACACGTTTGTTGTATGGGAGACTCCTTAAATATTTATTTTATTCTGTTCTATAGTATTGGTTGTTATGGCGGCAACAGAAATACATCATCTGTGAATTTCAACTGTCTAACTATCACGGTTCATGAGATACAGCCTCCTTACAGCAACATAATTCAAATTTACTGTCACGAAATCCCGTTTAGTTTCTGAAGTTTCAAAAGAATCGAACTAATTGGAATTGACTCAAATCATGTAGGCTGACGGATAAGAATAAGTAATTAAGGCTCCCACAGACAGGCGCTACGCGACAACGTAACAAGGATGCGTCAACGCGTTTTCTTAGACATTAGGTACTCTAAAATTGTTATACCGATTCTATGAAAACCCGTTGTCATATCGCACCTGTTTACGAGATCCTTAAATGCACACAAAAAACCGCATAATGTACAGAACCATGTCTTAGGACGCCTAGCAGTCTCTTCGTAATCTTTTGCTAGAATTTCACAATTGCCCTTTAAAATCAATACATATCCTGGAATTCTGTACCATAGACTACGCTTTATACAAGAACACCTTTTTAAAACCCTTTCGTCCTCCCAGGATCAAATCCTCGCATACCTGAACATGTTAAACGCCATAAAATAAAGGCACATCGAGGCGAAACAAGTCAGGTCGTAACAGGTCCGGACGTGGAGCGGAACAGGTGCCGACTGGCTGGGAGTGAGCACATCTGCTACGGTTTTAGGGTACCGTGAGATGGAGAATTTATTTAGTGCTGTGATGAAGAGTCGACTTAAAGCGATTTTTTTACCAGAGGCTGAGAGAGACGTGCTGTTAGCGGTAGCGTGGCAAAGGCTATTGTCAAAACCACACAAATATATAAAAATAATACGTAATAATATTTATTTTCTCACTACAATATTACAAAAAATACATATTACATAGTATCAGAGTCAGAAAACATTTAATATTGTGGGAGACTGGTGCCTAAATTAAGAATTAGGCCTGTATTTCAGGTAGGGTAGGGGTAGGGGGTGACAAATGCTTTTGAAATGTCACGTGATCAATTCGTAATATTTTAGCAGATCCTATTTGCTCATAGAATGGCAGGTTATCTAGAGGCTCAGACTAATTTAAATCATTGTAAATTTTGACAAATGTAATTGTAAATCGCAACTAAGCCCGAAACTCCGGACTTCGGACTTAGAGAGTAGCCCCCCTGAGGCCAAGTATGATTGTTTAAATAATCCTGTTGTACCACTGCTGAGCAAAGGTTTCACCCCTTATTTCTCCAGCTCAATCGTCATGCCAGCGTGTAACAATGTCCGTGTGATTCAGCTGATTATGTATCATCATTTTTTGCCTTTATTCGTGCAATGTCATTGTCTTCTTCGACCATAATTCCCGATTAGTCGTAATCTCCTTTCTAGCCATATCATCTTCAAAAAAGAAAGACGCGAAAGCTATTCACATTCATGTTCAAAACTTTCCTTTCGAAGTTTTCCTCATTCCCCTGCATTATATTACGTCAACACATTTTCACACAATTTCTCAGTCCTGGTGCCACACAACGTTAAAACCCCACAGTAAAATATAATACCCAATCCCATACAGAAAATACCGAATAGTTAAGTGCTAAATCACAAATCACGTTTCTAAATCTGCTAATTCCCAAACCAAATAAACTTTAATCCTGCGGAACCTCAACTCAAAACCTCAGATCAATCATTCATTATAAGATGTGACTGTATCAAATTATATCGGTGCAACCTTCTCCAAGCTAAAAGCTACCATAACAGAACCCAATAGAGTTTGTTTTGTAATAAAACGTGTTTATGTTAATATCGACAGATGTTGATTGATGCAAATTGATGTGTCGACAAGGAATTTTTAACCGACTTGCGAAACACGAGTTAGTACTTTGACACGCCGATGTTATATTTTATTTACTAATACGAATTTGAATATTATGTAGGTGAAATACAGCAATATCGGATGTTTGACACAGTTTTACAACTTTATTTTCGATATGTACTGTGAAATTCTGTCTTGTTTTGTAGAGCGATTTTGAAGTAAATATTTGGTTTTTGGTTCGGTGAATCAATAAATATATTATAGCTGTTTTATTGAAATTGCAGTCTAGACCATCTGACATTGAATTCAAATGAGAGAATTCGATGTCAATAAGATTACAATATTTTCGTAAAAAATAGCAATTCTAGATATACTTATAGGTACTGAAAAAAAAAGAGTTGCAAGAATAACTCTTTTTCATAGAAATTTTTCCACAGGTAATACAATGTTCGTTGTCACTTGTCACACCTTTAACCAGGGATTGACGAGAAAAACGTTACATAATTTTAAGTGTTGCCGGCTGAAGGATGAAGAACTGAAGAAAGATACCAGTGCTAAGATGGGCAATGCGAAATATCTCTGTAATGAAAGGCAAATTTATAAAAGCCTGTTCTTATAGAGGCATGCGGTGCAGAAAGTAAAGTCCCGCACACCTCCACTGAAATGGGAGGATCCTCCGACCAGACGGTTGTTGTGTCTGGTGGGCAACTGCCCTGATAGTTGATATTCGGACTGTTGTATGTGTTCAAATCGCACTGAGAACTTTGCTTGCGCGATGCAGGATTTTTTTGTTAGTTCGTCGCTGACAGGATAGGTGGCGCTGCGGTGCTTTTGTTGCCGTACAAATTTAGCTCCTTAGTTTTTCGTGTGACATTCTTACTTATAAACTAAGTTGTAAAAAGCACATAATTAAGTGTATACCTTTGTTTACAACACGACCATAAAGACAAACATGACCATATTTCATGTACCACTAGTTAACCAGCCTTGTATTACATCTCAAAATATACGGTGTGTCGTAAAATATTTATGACCAATGAGCGACCACACGCAGAGATTTATTTACGAGTATTTACGACAAGTTTCCCGGTCAAGTAAAAGTTAAGAAATTAGTGGGTCGTGTGTAATGGGGTACGGCTGTTTCTAAGTTACAAGTTACTGTAAATAAATTATTGGGTAACTTGGTAGTAAACAAGTGGTTCACCTGCCTAAAAGGCAATTGAGGAACAATGGCAAAACAAAAGGAAATAATATCTCCCTACTTGTTAACAATTATTTTTTCCATCACATAATATAATTGCGATAGAAACTACGGATGTATGTATGTATTCAAATAACATCTTGACAGCTGAACGGATTTAGATGAATCTTAGCACACAGGTGGACCATTTTCCAGAAAAGGACATAGCATACTTTTTATTTTGGGAGAATATTGCCTTGCGATAATTTTCAGCTATCACGCGGGCGAAGTCGCTGGCAGATTTTAGGAGTTCTTTAAAAAATCAGACAATACTGACAAGAAAAATTATATTATGAATTTAATAGAGGTAGGTACTAGGTACCTGCCTAATGTCTGTAAAACAATTGAATCCTAAATAGTGTAACTATAAAACAGTAAACTTAATCTTCATAAAGCACGGGCCACATTACCCATTTAATAACTATCATTAATTTTAAACTAGATTGTTTATTACGTTAAAACTTATAATGATTTTAAAAATTACTGGAGGACGTCACGCGGTTTCACCCGCGTAGTTCCCGTTCCCGTGGGAGTACGGGGATAAAATATAGCCTACGTTACTCGCTGAAAATGTAGCTATCCATTGCTGAAAGAATTTTTCAAATCCGTCCAGTAGTTTTTGAGTTTATTCATTACAAACATACACACACTCAAAAATACAATTTTTTCCTATATAATATTATTTGTGTTGATTAAATAATAACTTACCAAGCCATTAAAATGAGAAAAGAGGAACCATACCTGTAAAAAAAAACAAAAATTAATTAATTATTATTTTCGAAGACAAATATTTAAGCATACAAACCGAATCCTATTAATAAATTAATATTCATAAACGAATGCATGACAGGATGGGTGATGTGATGATATTTATTTTTATCATGACATGAAAGAATGCAGTTGCAAGACTTCCAAAATAATTGTTTTATGAGGTTCTCGACAAAGAATGAGCTACGGGTTTTCATCAAGTGGGCAAACCTTTAAAGCAAAAACAACAAAACTAAATTTTCTGTCTTAAGTTATGTTGTTTTTTGTTGTAATTATTTTATTTTAATTATTCTTTTTTATAACAATTTTAACTATGTGACAAATTTTATCAAAATTGGTCCATCCGTTTGCGCGTGAAGAAGTTACAAACATACACACACACACAAACTTTCGCATTTCATTGCATTCGCACGAAAAGAAAATTGCGTTGCCAGTGTCCATCCAGTGTTAGAAAACTTTTGTAAGAAATCAAAGTTGAAGCATTTATTTCAATTAGAGGCCATTACAGTGACAATTAATAAGGATTCAGTCAGCTGGTCTTCAGAAACTTTATTATGAGAGTCACAAAAACAACGCAGGAAATTAATGAAGATAAATCCAATTTCTAACCCGTAAAGAATTGGCTAGTGACAAGCTTTGAGAGATCCTATTATCGAGACCTACAATCGTTGAAGATTTAAGTGAAGTTGTTGAAGTGGAGAATTGGAGATTCTGGTGTAAGTTTGCCTGTATATGGGTTGGCTGGACAAAGAACTAAGGCTTTCCACAGCCATGTGCGACGCGACAATGCGACAACTTTGCGAAGATGCCTTTTCACAGAAATTGTTTTACAGACAGAACAATACTATTAAAGTCGAATCTTCGGTTTAGTCTAGGAATGACTAATTCGCGAAATGACTACATGGTCTATAATTGACCAATTCTTGAAATGTACAATTCTTTAAATGACTGATTCTACAAATGACTGATTCTATAAAAGACCGATTCTTCAAATGACTGATTTTTCAATTCTATGAATGTGTGTGAATATCGTAAATAAAATGCTATGTAAGGGTTAGCAATGCATTGATCACAGCAACTTCACACAGGTTTCACGAAAAAATCGCCGAAACCGTTATATTTTATTTGATAAAAAGTACAAAAAAGTATTAAAAAAAATTAAAAATAGGGAAATATCAGTAGTCTTTTACATTTGTAGAATCAGTCATTTAAAGAATTGTACATTTCAAGAATTGGTCAATTATAGACCATGTAGTCATTTCGCGAATTAGTCATTCCTAGACTAAACCNGAGACGGTGACAAGTTACACGGATTCTATTACCGTAACATATAATCGTGTTACTATAATGCGCCTGTTGACAGACGAAGTAGATGCTCATGCTGCGCGTGCGCCGCGGCCGCCTAGCTTGTCGACGACAGCATTGATTTATTTATAATTAAGTGGAGATCGTATAAGCTTGCCTGCATTCTGGCCGGACAAAGAATTGCTTTATTTTGGGTATTATAATTAATAATACACTGCGATGTTTGAGTGAAGTTGGGGTTTGGTTGAGTTTCTGAGCCTACTTTTATGCTTTACTGAGCTGTGACGTGTGATAGTTTTTTAAACAAATTCAGGGTCTGACTTTTAAAAACTATTTAAAAGTTGGCATGGGCACATAAGTAATCTCATCTAATTTTAGGTGCCTGTGACTGTGTATTTGTAGAATAGAATAGAATACTCCTTACCCGGAAACAAAGCTCTCATTGGTCTAACGAAGACCAATGAGGAGCCAAGTTTCCAATTTAATTATCACACCAAAACAGATAAATTGTAGACCAGACAGCTTATTGGTCGCCAGTTTATGATAGTCCACATTTTCTCGGAATGACTTCGCGAGATTATAGACTATCAAATTTTGATGCGTAAAATAGTATTCCAAATGTTCAGTTGACAATTTATCGAGAGTTTACAATCTCTCAAGTTATTTTATAATCTTACGGAGTTTGCTATTTTGCGGTAACATATAGGTACACCATAAAAAAGTAAATTTTATTTCTAATTCTTTGCATAGTAAAACAAAGTAGCTTTCAACGTCTGTACCCTTATATCTTTTAAACAGCGCAACTGATTTTAATGCGGTTTTCATCAATAGACAGAGTGATTCAAGAGGAAGGTTTATATTCTATAATTCGTCCTAAATTCCTACGGGAACTGGAAAAAAGGCATACGCGCGTGCGAAGTCTCGGGCAAAAGCTATAAATAAAATAAATGAAAGAAAAAGAAGTTCATAACATAACAAAGAGTTCAACCTACCAATGACAGGCTAAGACTAGCCAAAAAATCAACTAAACATAGCCAGGATACCTAAAAACACGATCTAATATCTCAAACCAAACCAAAGAGAAGGAGGATATCCCCATCATCGCCTCTAAGCCACAATTTGTCAACTGCCTTCTCTTACACAAAGGTGTTAAAAGGTAACACCCACTTACTACCCGACTCGCGTGAACTGATGACACGATCCTTCACCACCTCATCTTGGAGTTTAAGTAAATAATACGGAGTGTTGATGAGAAACAGTAAGGCCAGGCGCATACATACAATTTTTAATCGAACAACTATTTAGTTGTGTGTCCAAAGTGTATATATGGAGAACAACAGAGATCCGCATAATATTAATAAGATAGTTAAATAAATATAATAATATAATAATAATATCTTGGGACAACTCACACACGGTCATCTGATCCCAAACTAGGCAGAGCCTGTGCTATGGCAACCAGACAACTGATAAACATACTTATATATTTCTAAAAACATACATATTATAGACAAATTACACCCAGACACAGAACAAATGATCATGCTCATCACACAAAGATTTGTCCTGGGTGGGAATCGAACCCACGACCTCCGGTTTAGCAGTCAGGGTCACTAACCACTCGACCAACAGGCCAGTTGCTCGACTAAAAAGTCAAAAATCACATCTGTGGGAGTCTTAAAAGCGCTGCTGCTATCAATATCAAATTGTTACCGTGCACGTGTGTTCGATTGTAAACGAATAATGGGTCAGTTGACAGGTGGTGTTGATGCGCACGCGCAAGCATTGTGAAGTAATGGTTGTGTGCTATCTAATGGATAATCTTGTAGTATAATACAAGGGGAACAAAATTGTAAGATATAGCGTCGATTTTACAAGGGACCTGGTATTACAAGTATATATTGATTAAGAAATTATAATAAGTAATTTGAAAGGTGCTGAATTTACGCGTCAAGAGACGCACGAGAGTCAAGGGGTTGATTCTATCTGTCAATCTTAGTTTTGTATATTCAGTCGTTACGGATTGTTAGAAGCCAGTAAATCTGACTCCAGTCTTGTCAAGAAGTACCGTGTTACCCAGTTAATGGGTTGTGGAGGTCTGGTAGGCAGCCGTTCCACGTAAAATACTGATATTCAGCTGAATCCGGTTTGCCTGGAAGCCGGCCAAGAGAAAAAGGCTAGGCAGATGATCTATCTTACTTTTGGATATTGATTTTAGATTCCACTGGACAATCACTATAAAAACAAAGTCGCTTCCGAAGCGTCTGTCGGTCTGTCTGTACGCAATTAACCCAAAAACTACACTACTGATTTTCACATGGTTTTCAACAAAGCACGGACTGATTCATGAGTAAGCTTTTGGTGTAGAATTAATTAATATTTTTTGTAAATTTTCTGAAATACGATGAAGATTTGTTGAAGAAGGCGAAAAAAGTCATGCTCATACATGCTCCGCTACGCGTGCGAAGCCGAGTTGGGTTAGGTGTCCTTAAAAAATCCTCAAATCACGCTTCGCGATACAATCAATAAACTTATCGGACAATTCCAAACAAAGGCTTTTGTTTTGGAATCGAATTTACATTTGTAAGGAAAACTTGTTTAATATAAAACACACCCTTGAAGTTGAAGTTGCTAACAAAATCAGCACCCTATATAAGTAGGGTCAAGAGCTCTAAAAATAAACGTTTTCATTATGGCAAATTGGCAACGGACAGAGCATTAAAAATATATTTCGGAATGGTATCGTAAGAGTTTCCGATTCTGCCAGGGTTGCGGAATTTGTTCGGAAGAGTCACCGCGGCCCTGGAACGCAAAGGGCTTTAGTAGGAACACGGATGGGTTTTAGTCAGTAAGAGTCTGACACGCCCTTCCGCTTCACCCAGAGCGGAAGAAGTCATTTGATGATTTGCAATCCTTAAAAAAATAGAGTTTCCGATTGGTTTTTACTTTGGCCAGAGGCTAAGAATTGACATACAACGTGGCAATGCCGCCAGTCTCTTGGGCACATTAACAGCTGACAGCGTTGAGGATGAATTTTATGATGGTATACCTATTTTTAACCGACTTCTAAACAAGAAGGAGGTTCTCAACTCGTCGGAACCTTTTTTGTTTATTTTTTTGTTTTTTTGGTTTTTAGTTTAGTTTATTTTATTTGTACATTTTATATTGATAGTATTATATTGGAACACTAGCGGACTCACGCTGGTGCTACTTACTAATATAATTATAAAATAAAACCACGTTAGAGATTTAACTTCGTAATATATTCGGCACGAGCGCTGGTACAGGAGTCACATATAAAAACAAAACATATTTTCATATTCCTAATTCAAATTCTTTTTTACTTTTTGCCAGACGTTTCCAAAGATCTACCTCGTCTGCCAGAGACCAGGAGCCAAGGAGATCCTCCTGACAATATTATATATAAATAAAAAAACATATTTGCAAAATAAACTAAATCAAAAAGCCTTATATTATAATAAACGGTGAAAACGTAGGATTAACGTCGATCTTTAGGATTGTTAATACCCAATTAATGGGTCAGTAAGTTGACAGGTGATGACAAAAAACGAGCACACGCGCGTGGTTAAAGTAGGGGTTATCAACGTAATTAATGTTTAGTGAGTGGAACGAATTGCAAGAAAGTATAATTGGTAGAAATATATACTTTTGGGATTCTTGAGGTATAAAAAGGTGTTATACAACAGTGCGTTTTCATTGAAATTGCTTTACAGAAGGATTTTTTTATATGAAAACGCTTTTCCGCACCGTTTGTTGTCGCATTGTCGCCAAATACCTGTCTCCGAGATCCTTAAGGACAATCTTTGATTCGGTCACGTAATAAAAAAAACATTCCTTGATTAGCAAAAGATCCGTTTAAATAATTCTGAAAACAAAAGTAAACTCAAAACGCTATTTTTGAATTAACTTTAAGGTTAAAGAATATCTCTTTAACCTTGAATTCCGTCTAGGCGCTTGTGTATGGAGGTCAAAGGTCAACGATTTGTCCGTCAAAACATAGTTATGCCTACAACATTAAAATATTGGCTCAGACAAACATCGCACTAAGATATTTAATATTGTAGTGTTTGTGGGTCATGTGCAATGACCCTTGAACGTTGCGTAATCATTTTAAATACAGCATTATTTCTTTTGTCTTTCAAGTTATAACTGGAGGTCTAATCGTCTTAGGGCGAGTTTTTTTATCCGTAGTAACCCATTGGTGAAAACTTATGGCTTAATTTCGTTAGGTTAGGACCACTGGTCAAATCAATAGCTCGTGGCTAAATAATAACAGCCGAACGGGTCGATCTTTAAAGTTAAGCAACTCTTGCCAAGGTCAGTCTGTGGATGGGTGACCATCTCAACATACCGAGACTCTTCCGTGCCTTGGAGAGCACGTTAAGCCGTTGGTCCCGGCTGTCATTTGTAGATCTCTGGCAGTCGTTACGGATAGTCAGAAGCCAGAAAATCTGACTCCAGTCTTGCCAAGAAGTACCGTGTCACCCAGTTAATGGGTTGTGGAGGACTGGTAGGCAGCCGCTCCTCGTAAAATACTGGTATTCAGCAATCCGGTTTGACTGGAAAAGGTTAGGCAGATGATGAGTGGTCAAATCAATGACTATTATTTAAAACTATTAGAAGTTGTTAATAACCTTATCACCGTATCGTGAGAAGATTCTCTTCGCAACCATTCAGCCTTAACCACCTCTTGAATGTTTATAACAAATTGTCGCATCCCAGTTTATTTTAAGCTTGATAATCTGTTCGTGACGGTATCTTCACGACTTAGCCTCCAGGGGGAAGGCGCAACTTTGTTATTCCATTACCATAGTCCTTAGGGTATGTGCACAAATATGGTGTAGCCGCGGGCCGCGGGAATCTCGCGTTTGTTACACGCGGCCGCTGTGTATACCGGAACATATTTTAAGCACAAAAGCAGTGACAATGTCCCTAGGTTTCGAAAGTTTACTGTTTTCCTGATCCAGGAGTCATGAGGAGTCAATCAGAGGAGCTCGTGGCTAAATAATAACGGCCGCACGGGTCGATCTCCAAGGTTAAGCAACGCTTGCCGAGGTTGGTCTGTGGATGGGTGACCATCTTTACATTCCGAGACTCCTCCGTGCCTCGGAAAGCACGTTAAGCCGTTGGTCCCGGCTGTCATTTGTAGATCTTTGGCAGTCGTTACGTATAGTCAGAAGCCAGATAATCTGACACCAGTCTTGCCAAGGAGTACCGTGTTACCCAGTTAATGGGTTGTGGAGGTCTGGTTGGCAGCCGCTCCACGTAAAATACTAATATTCAGCTTAATCCGGTTTGACTGGAAGCCGACCCCAATATAGGTAGTTGGGAAAAGGCTAGGCAGATGACTGTTTTCTTGATCAAATATACACAACAGATTCTCTAGAATAGAGCTAGACTTCAAGGGACCCCTCATCATCTTTTTTAATTAAATGTGCTTACCAACAACGTTAAACATATTGTATTACCAAAGTATGACTCTGCATTTAGTGATTTCTGTGTTAAAATAGAATCACTACCTAGTCCATCTCACATAAGCTAAGATGCTTTCGATGTACAGTATCTATGTCACCGGAAAATTGTAGACTCCGTAAGATTGTAATAAATCTTTATTGGAATATGATCTCTCGATATATTATGAAAAAATCGTTTCGTATACAATAAATCCCATCCAAATCCAATAGTTTCCAATAAATCGGTGTCTTATTAAGAAAAATTAATTTGAGAAATGAGTTTGTATAAAACGCTCGCGAGGTATGCTATAGTGTGGCCCCACCCTTACCTCGTCTTCGGGGAGTTGTAAACTTGTTACTGAGTTCTGTAAACTAATGGTGAATTCTATTGTCCGTTTTACGTCTATGTCCAGTCAATTTAAATAACTTCATGATTGTACTAATCCTTTAGTTAGTATGTTTTATATAACTTAGTGAAATTATTTGAAATAATAATATTAATAGTGACTGATGTAGTGATGTTCTACTTAAAGAAGTGATCATAATGATGATCAATATTTTTGCTTAAGTTTATCTGTTTTAGAATTCTGATTATTGGCAGATGATGTGGTGGACTACCTTTGGTAAAGATTAAATAGAAGCATGTGTTTATGCCTGTTGTTTTGTTTAATTAAAGCTAAATTAATAAATAATACATAGTGCCTGTCTTAGAAACTGCGAAACATAAAGAGAAACCTATGAAGTTGCAGATTTCTTTATTTTATTTGGCATACTTTGAGCTATCATGTCGGTCGGAATACGAATTTTAAATTGAAATTAACTTTATATTTAAGCATTGTCTCTTACAATAACCAAATACTACCTATACGAAATGCTCGTCATGCAGAGACAGAATAATTAATGTCTTAAAACACTTATTGTTTGAAAACCCGTCATTGCATCCCTATAACACCAACTAAACAGGAAGCTGGTTAACCACAACACATAATAATCAAACTTAATTAGCTACTTTATTTCAAAACCACTTAACTTTACATCTTACAAACTCCACGAAAAAAATTTGTGGAAGCAAAACGTTCACAAAAAACCCGTGTATTGTAGCATATTTGCAATGGACGCTGACAACAGCTGTACGGAAAGACAGGTGGGATACTACCAGATTGTGTCGTGTTTTTTTGGTCACCCAAATTGGTTGTATTGACAACTTATTGAATTCCTCTTCAAAGGCAATTTTGTTAAGGTTTTGTGGTGTCTTGAGTTTAAAGGATGATTGCTTTTTCGCTTTGAAAGGTATATTTAAGTTGTTCCATTTTTGAGAGTGAATAATAAGTTATTTATCTTTGTTAGCTGTAATAAAAACAATGTATGCCTGAAGAACATAAATATAATACCACGGCTGAATACCCCAGAAGTGCCTTTATTTATTTATTTAGCTTTAATTACTCTCTGCACTTACAGTACCAACCAACACGTACAGAGAGTCAGAATCGAAAAATTTAAAAGTTACACACACAAAAATTAACAAAAAAATATAGAATAACAAATTATTTACCAATAATAAAAACAAATCATTAATTAATTAATTGCTGGAAATAATAAACAATAGTAATAATCAAATAATCTTTAGTACATTCAAATTTCACCAGCTTTGTTGAAGTGCCATTAAATAAGGGGCAACCGAACACCCATCAACCGATCACATACACAGACTCCGGGCTGCTACTAAGAAACTTTTATTAGAAAATCTTAATAATTCATAAAATAAAGTTTTTTTTTAACCGTAATGCAAATTGCACATTTCATCCGATCCTGCATTATGTGGCCTTACCTTTATGATTACGAAACACGTAATGTAATTGTAAATATTTTTTAGTTATAAGTAACTAGTTTCTAAGTTTTTTATATACTAACCAATAATGGGTTCTGTCTGAAGTATAAGATTTTTAGTTTATTTATTACGAAAGAAGTTAAATAGCTATGTCTGTGAATGACATTTATACTCAAAACCACAAACAAGGATTTCTACAGTATCGTCATATCGTGGGTGCGTTCACAAATAAATCTCGCAAGTACAAATAAAACCGGAAAAAAATCAGCAGGCCAAACTAATATTTGTTTAATCATAACATGTGAATCTGTCATGCGATACGTAAATAAACATGCCTTGCCTGTTTGATTTACGATTTTTTTTTTCGTTAAATCTGATAGTTTTTTTTTTGGTAGAAAGTATTTTTTGTTTGTGGTTTATCGCAAGTGTTTGTTTCGGTATTATACGAACATAGCTTACTTTGAACAAAAATATGACTAACGGCAGCCAGAGACAGGCAAGATGCGACAATGCGACACCCATCGGTACCTAATGACTGCTACTACTCAAGCTCTTTTAAAAATCAACATAAAAGTTTCCTATTGTATAAGTGTCTTTATGCTGTTGAAGATCTATAACAAAATTCCTTTTTATTGTTGTATTTATGCATTGTTGTTTTTAACGTGTTTTTTCCATTATGTAATTTATTTTTCTTTTACCTATACCATGAAATTTCAGATACAAATTACATATTGTTAATGAATAAATGACTTATGACTGCTTTTAACAGGGGTATTGGCATGCGCGTGCAGTAGGCTACAGTAAGGGTAGGCCAGCCCATACATAATGCCCAAAAAAAAAACTCACTACATTATTCAGGGTTGAAATCACGATACTGACGATGCGAATTTTCGTCCTATTTTACGTCCGACACCATTCAGAATGTAGCATAGTTGTCGCATTTTGCCTGTCTGCTGAGCCTTAAGCCTCATACTGTGTCGTATTGCATAGTCGACAAAAAAAAAATATAACATTATTTTTTTTGGGCATTATGTATATATAGGCTGGCCTATACCTGTCGTACTGTATGGGTCAGAATGTTGGGCTGTGAAAAAGACGGATGAGAAAAGATTGCATGTAGCGGAGATGAGAATGTTGAGATGGATGTATGGAGTATCGAGAATGGATAAAGTGAGGAATGAGTTCATTAGAGGTAGCTTAAAAGTGGCGCCAATAACGGAAAGATTGAAAGGGAACCGCTTATCTTGGTATGGTCATGTGAAGAGGAGGGATGAAATGCACGTAACTAAAAGAGTTATGAATATAAATGTGGATGGATGGACAGGGAGAGGGAGGCCAAAGAAAAGATGGATGGATTGTATTAGGAGTGATGTGAAAGAAAAGGGAGTTAGTGATAGCGTGACGGTTGACGGGATAGGATGGAAGAAAAAAACGTGTTGCGCCGATCCCAAGTAACATGGGATAAGGGCAGGAAGATGATGATGATGTATAGGCTGGCCTACCCTTACTGTAGCCTACTGCACGCGCATGTATTGGTGTAAGTTGTGGTTGATACAATTCGGCCCTAATAACTCACAGCAAGATAACATGGAGAAGAAATCTAGACAAATGCACTCATGAGATAGTCTGAAACCGAAAAATAAGTACCTTAGCATTGGGCAATGGCTCGTTGCTTCATAATATGAAAAGAGGTCTTTGCCCTTCAGATATAATTACCAGCATTTTTTCGTCCATTTCGTAAACATGAACAACAGATTTTCGTTGCTCCCTTTACATAAAAGGAACGGCATTAATATTAGAAGGAAAACGTAGCAGCTATTGGTAAACACGATGTTTTCGCAAAATGCATGGTATTAGTCTGAATACAAGTCAATGGACAACGGTACTCCATTCAAAACATGTTTATTGTTACGGCTTTTTAGGTCGAGCGGACTCGAGCGGCTGAAATTCAGCCTTATTGTGTGTCAGTTTGCTGAAAAAATTAGGGCTAATACGACACAAACACAATATTGTGTCGTATTCGCTTTTGTGAGCCCCTTATGCGCATAGTCGATGATTATAATAAACTTATGTAAACAGGGCATCATCATGCTGGACATAAGCCTTCCCCAAAGGAGGGAGAGCGTTTGCCATAATCGCCACGCTTGGCAGGCGGATCGGCGATCGAAGTTTTGTTGGCAGACGTCATATACCTGCGGTCACTGTAAGTCATCATCATCATATCAGCCGAAAGACGTCCACTGCTGGACATAGGCCTCCCTGGGGGTGCCATAATCGCCACGATTGGCGGGTTGGCGATCGCAGTGTAACTGTTGCAATGCACAGAGAATGCTGCTGCCCATTCTCTGGTGAGTCCCTTAGTCGCCTCTTACGACACCCACGGGAAGTGATGAGATGGTAAAATAGCACCATCTCATCACTTCCCGTGGGTGTCGTACACCAACGTCCGACACCATACGGAATGTCGCATTTCGCCTGTCTGGGGGAGCCTTAAATCTCATACTGTGTCGTATTGCATGGTCGACAAAAAAAACTTCAACAATTGAGATTTCGGGACTTGCAACACAATACTATGCCATTCCAAACGTAATATTCCAGGTAACCCAAAATACAACTTTCGCTAAAAGTGTCTTCCAAGGAACGTCTTTATATTCCACGTTATCATATTTTTGATCAAGGAACCCGCTTCTCGTAAGCTTCCCCTGAGGTTGGCCTTTTTACTTTCCTTTCAACAAAGGACTTATGTTTTCAAGAGATAGAAATAACAATTTGTCTCAGTAATAAACACATGTAAGTTTACGGTTCAAATTGGATTCAGAAAGATAGTATTTCAGGGAATTTTCATTATAAATAAGTGGATAATTGTTTTTGGTTCCACTCTCGTTATGTTTCATAATTGCCTGTCTAGCCACAGGCCCAGAATAATGAAGTTTTATTCTCGTGAGAAATTCAGAAATAATTTCTTTGCTTATTTTTTATAGCAATTCGTCGAGTAACAATAAAGTTTTTCACAGACTGGCGCGATGCGACAAAGCGACATCGTGTTTATAAAAAAAAAATTACATGAACTTTTCTATGAATTGCGTTGTCGCAATGTCACATCATGCCTGTCTGTGGGAACCTTGAAAGTTTTCAAGACGGTTGCCTTTTGAATTTTTCCTTGTCGAATCATGACCAAGTAAGTATAAAAGACATACGTATCCAAGAATAGGTATCAGGCTGTCTAAGCGACCTTTCGACTAATTCTAGGCTAGGTACATAATAGGCGGACTAGCTCGGGGGTTAGCAGAGAAAGCTCAATATTTACTTTCACCGTGTTTTCTAAGAACAGTAAAATTAATATTGCGATCATGATGAGGAAAGATAATTATTATAATGTACAGAAAATGTTAATTTATTTATTGCTTAGGTTAATGCGGTGCAATTCAATTGGCAGGATTCTTGTAATTTCATTAACTAAGATCTCTGTCGGTAATTTGTGTTTGTGATAGCATAGTTTATGCTCAATTGTGTTTATTTTTTTTATAAGTATTTATGACAGTCTGTAAGGTATATATTATGTTATTTATTTATTTAATCGTAGGAGAACCAACAGCTATAACAAATGGATAACAATTGTATATGAGACATAGAGCCAATTACAGGTTCTCACAGGTAAAAACAGAAAAAGTAGTAGAAAACTTGGGATCACTAACAAGCACGAGTCTTTGTCACCTGAATTAAATTATATATTATGATTATTATTCCGTGTTTTCATTTAAATATCCATACAATTATTTTTTATTTAAATAATTATAGTAATTAAATAATATATATATAATAATAATTAATAATTATAATATTAATAATAATAATTTATTATTAGTATAATTATTTATAATTTATTATTATTATCAAAGAAAAGTGACAAGAAACGTTCAAAGGTTATCAGGTTATATAATGAAAAAGAAATCAAAAGATTGTTCTTATGGTTCTTTTCTGATTCCGATAAATATTAATGGCATTACCATTTAGATTCGTATTAACCATTACTATTCGAGTGTCTTTAGATATATTGGAAATAGTACAGACCTTTGAAATGTTTCTCATTTTCCATTCGGTTGGCTCAATGTTTTTATGAACCTAGAATGTATTATTGTACCAATATTAATTTTTTTTTTGAGAAAAATTCACACTTTAGGATTCCCATTGACAGGCGTGACACAACGCGACAACGACACCAAACAATGCGACAACCACTTTTTCATAGAAATTTGTTCTACAGACATTTCGCATCAGTCTGCGGTAACCTTTATTATTTCGCAATTGTTCGCATACCAAGTCCAGACTTCGCGTCCGGTCCAAAACGATTAATTTATAATGAGACAGACAAATGATTAAAACCATAAACAATCATAAACACAAATGAGTTAATAATTACTTAATTACTGTGACAACAAGAACATCTGACTCGCAACACGTACCTACTTAGTTCTAAGCCAGGAGTAGGTACAGTCAAACAAAGAAATAGGTATACAGGGACGACAGTTTTAAACAATGATGTGAGTGCTGAGTAGACAATAAGAAAAATCACTTTTTACCAGACTGCCCCAGAAGGAGGATAATGATTTTCGAGAATATGCATGTATGACTCTTTCTTAGGCATGCCTTTGCTAACACGGTATTAAAAAAGGTCCGACTGCAAAAAACGACTCAAAAGTTCCAAACAAGTCATGTTTCAAGCCGTCTGATGCATGTCTGTAATTGAACTAAAATAAATGCCACCGACTGGACAAAACTGCCTGAAATATTAAACAATTTTTTTTTAAAGCATAATTGTTTGTTTGTGATCTCTGAAGTAGGGACCCGACTACTGAAATCCTTTGTCTGATAGGACGCTCCACTTTCGCTGCTAAAATGCAGCGCTATTGGCTCCCTTTGTTCGGAAATAACCACGGATTCTGGATAGGCCACGGGAGCGAATCCCCGAAAAAAAAGCTAGTGCCTCTCAGATAAAATAAATATTGGCACTTTGGCAGTGACGTGAAAAGATAAATATTTTTGTCTGTGTACCTATCTGTTTGTTCGACAGTAAGTACTTACATAAACTGCACCATTCATATCTATTGATACAATCTCCTGCAATTCTGCAAAACGTAGATTTTATACCATATCGTGATAAATAAGATGAAATGTTTATCTTGGCTTGACTGACAGAGGAAAATTCTGCAGGTGCAATTCTGTGATGCGCAGTTTGATGGCAATTTCTACATTGTATTAGATCAACAGGTTAAAATAAATAAGTAAAATAAAACTACAAAATGACATCGCATTTATATGAAATATCGTCGTACTGTTCATTTTTTCATTTGTTCTGTTTTACTTCTAAAAATAGAATTGGCGTTGTTTGTGCATCTTTATTTATTGGACCTTTTACATAATCGTGACATCATGATGTCAACAGGAAAAAACCTAAACTTGTGCTTTCTGAAGAAATTATGTTTTCTTCAAAACAAATAAATAATAAACTAACGTCCAACGTCAACATATTCATTAAAAAGATATAAAACACTTTCTTTAAGACATCGGATATGATAATTGTATTGTAACACAATCTCGTACAATCGGCGCAAGAGTTCAATCCATTAAAAAAAGATAAAAATCCACTTCCCGAGGTATCCGAGGCGTGACAAAAAAAAAACAACTTTAATCAAGCCTTTTACACCTCTTAACACCATTAGATAAGGGTTATTTCATCTTGTTTGGACGGTAAAGTTAAGGTTGTAAGTATCCAATAATAAAAATAAAGTGATTATCAAAGTGTAAAGTTACGGAACGATGTTTTTTTTTTGTGCTTTTTGTGCCAGTTACAGATGTTGGGTAAAAGTACCATTTTGTGACAATGTAGCTTTTGTAACGGCTTAAGGAACAGTGTTGGGGAAACACAATGTAATGGACAAAGAAGTAAGCAGGCGGTTAACTACAAACACTTTTTAGTGGCAAAAACTTCTTCATTGCTCGTACAAACATCTTGCTTAAAAGTTATAACTTTATTTATTAACGCACATTATTCCTGTATTTGCTTGCATTTCGGGGCACGAAAATGTTAGCAGCCTACGGTAATTTGCTCTTGCCTGTACACCAAATAATTTTGCCACGTGTACTTTAAGAATCACCCTGCCCCCTTTCTTTATGCCAAATACCTATCATTACTTTTCTATGGAAACTGACTACCTTGGTTTAATTAAAACTTATTTAAAAAAAAAAAAAAACAAAATCGGTCCAGTACATTCGGAGAAAAATTGGCTATGACAGACGGACGGCCAGGCAGACACACGAGTGATCCTATAAGGGTTCTTTGTTTTCATACGGACGTTCAAAACCAAAAAAAAACATTCCTAACATGATTTATTTAGAACATAATTATAAAAAAGCCACACCAACTAATCCCTTAATCCACTATGTCCCTAAAACGGGACCACTTCTGTTGACCCTTTCAAGGGACATTACGGAACCCTAAGGTTTACGCACTGATCCGGTAATCCTTGAGGACAACACCGGTTTGTTGACCACCTGACGGTAAATCCGGCGCACATCCGGGGGCCTCCCTGCAGGAATACCGGACCACACCATAGCAGCTTCATAATGGGTTTATTTTGAAAAGAAATTCATTAACTCTGCTTGAATGGGACACCCAGAAAGTGTGGTTTGGTCTTTGTTAAGTACGTAATAATGTAAGTACTGCCGAATCGATAGCTTTTAGGATTATTTGATTCAAATAACATGAAATCTCTCGTCAGAAATGTAGATCCTACATGCCTTGACAGATTGCGTGAGATGCGATTGCGAACTTTGCTTAAACATTAGTAGACGAGGCCTGATTAATTTTTATAAGCTTTTAAAACGGTACTGTGGTCAATTTTACCCAAAGGTTGACTAAAAAGAATGCCTTGCTGCTGACGAACGAACGGTAGTTGCTGAAAATCAGCGCCGTAGATTTTTGGATTTGCCCATAGTCACGGCATTTATGCTGAGCAAATGACCGATTCTTGCTCGGATACGACGCACAACTTGAATTTATGTCTATTTTCTACAATTACTTTCATTGTCTAAAATGTTTATTATTGTTTGTTTCCATGTTGTCGCTGTCAGTCAGTCTGGCGTCATGCCATAGACAACTGCTGAACTGTGTTCTGTTTTGTCTGTAGTGTGACCAGAGACACGTTTTAATTAATGTCCGGTCCCGACATGGGCTGACAGTGATGCGGTTTTTTTAGTTTTATTTATTTTTGTTAAAATTATATTGTAGTTGATAAGTTTTTTAGTGTTTCTGTGCGTTTTTACCAGCAGAATAAACAGATTTTCTTTCTTCCTTTCTTTCTGACAGTACCGCCAAATATCCCTTGTATTTTTCTCCTTTCTTCCTCTAAGTAACATTAGCCTAACATCAAGAGAAAATACATCTCCATATCATTGAACAAAAAACGGAATTTGGCACAGTGCCAGCGTGCCGATAAAGGGGAGCGCTGAAGTGATAACCTCGTCATTAGGGTATCAGCAGTGTGCTTGCTTGATGAGCCCCAGACATGTGCAGATGGCTTTAATAAATGTATGTAGAATGTATGTTGTATGTCTGATTGTACCGTATTGCGACATCAGATATTTTGAATTGAAGAAGTGGGTTGATTGTTGTCATAGTTTAAAAGTAGACTTTGTTGTGATTTGTGTAGTGGCAAAATATCACTACTGCACTTAAATAACTTGCTTACTGAGAAAACTAACCGTTTTCATTTAATACCGATAGTGTGAAGACTAGAAAGGAGTTCTTTATTGGGATGACATAATTATGAAATGTGTAGGAGGTGGTATAAAAGAAAAAAAATGCTACGCCGACCCGCCGACCCCAATTAAATTGGAGCTTTGAAAGCTATTTTCACTTAATTAAATAGTATCTAAATAAACATATTCTATCATAACAATGGAACTAAATTCAAAAGGGTCTGGGGTTCTCTAAGTTAATCTGTGCTGCAAAACAAGGTTTTTTTAAGGATGGGAAATCATCAAATTACTTCTTCCGCTCTGGGTGGAGCAGAAGGGCGTGTCAGACTCTTACTGACTAAAACCCATCCGTGTTCCTTCTAAAGCCCTTTGCGTTCCAGGGCCGCGGTGACTCTTTCGAACAAATTCTGCAACCCCGGATCAAACGCAAGCCTACGAATCATAATTTCAAAAAGATACCTAGGTCTATTGGTAAAGCACAAGTACCACTTAAAAAGTCAAAACCTGCTCCACAAAACAAACAAACTATTGAAGTATTCACACAAAAACTTTAATCTTTTCGTCTGTTTGCTTGCGGAAGACAAAAACTATGTCCTGCATGTTTCCACCTGTCGACGAGTCAACAACACTATATAACGTGTTTATACAGCCCTAGTGAGGAGACACGTCGATAAATTTTTCGATAAGACTTCAGTTATAAAGAATGAGATAATTGTCATCATCTATCACTGTGCAGTTTATGCAGACTCTAAGATCTTATTACCTTTAACGCAACTGCATTGGGCTGTTCATTGGTAGGGAGGTCAACATTCATCATACATAACTCATGTAAATTAATAATAAGCTGTTGAGTTTCCAAATAAATAAATAAAACCTCATCATTTTCAATTTAGGCACGGTAGGCAATTTGGTTATGGTCACGCAAAGGCCAGCGTGGCGTAGAAAGAAAGTTGTTACCGCTATGTTTGTTTAAAAGGTCGCATTGAAAATCACACAAGCAAAAAACTGTTTGTTATGCTCCACTGGCAAAAGATTTTGTTGATAGCGCAAGCAGCTCTGAATGGGTGACTTTAATATTTAAGTACTTTCAAAGCTACTTTAAAAACCTTAAAACAATAATAAAAACCTAGATGCCCGTGTCATATTATCCATGACATAAATCTTTCTTTACTATAGTAGGCGCCAGATAAATGTGGAATAAAGTATATTGACCTTTCCCTAATAACTGTTCATAGGTACCTGAACAATTAAATATGAATCGTTTTTCATTATTAGACAATGTTAAGGATCACGAGAGATGATGATTCGGGACAGCTTTGTGTCATTAATTCCGTTTTTCAAATTAAAAATGTCAATAATTGTAGGTGGGTCAATGACCGTTATTCCACGATTATCTGGCGCCTACTATAGCATTATTATATTAAGAAACAGGTGTACTGTTCTTCATTTTAATCTTGATAAGTTGCATAAAGAACCTGCCAAAACTTACAAGCATCTTACATTTAACATTATCGTCCAAATCATAACACTTTCTCAAAGCCCATAGAAAAACATAACCACTGAACTGGTCTCGATAAAAATCTGTACCGCCCCATCACTAGTAGTTAAATAAATTGTTATCATTTTTGGGTTTCCGTGTGCGAATGTGAAACAAAAAACCGTTAAATGTTAAAAAAAAAACAAAAAATATCTTGTTTCCGTCAAAATAGAGGTCATTTTACATTGTTGTGGATTCTTGGCGAGATATTTCGCAAATGCCTGGTTTTATGTGGGAGTGTGAGGCCTTAAAATAAGCGAAGGCTTCACCTATATGGTAAACTGTTCCAAATTGCAATGCCAAGGTCGAAGCACTTAAATCTAAAGCTTTTAGAGTTTATGATACACCTACAAATAGTGAATCTTGATGTCACTTAAGGAAATTCTAAAATAACTATGTCTTCGAGTAATACATATTTTAGGTACTGTTGAAATCTTGAAAATTGAACGTGACTTTTCATGAAGACGAGGAGTAATATTCAGGTTAAAACTACTGTACTTTTTAAACCTACTTCAGAGAATTATAAGTCTTTTTCTTATTTTATTAAGATATTTATTAAATTTAAAATATTATTTTCTTGTACTAGGTACTTAATTTTGTTTTATATATAGTTTATAATTTGCTGTTATTTTTTTAAAATATTTGTACGCCTTCACGGCAAAACATAGCGCCCATATGTTTAAAACCTAAGACCTTTATGTAAATACCTGTGTTTCACAAATAAAGTCTGATTCTGATTCTGATTATTATATTTTTAACAGTACTGCCAAAGCCAATGCATTTCCATCTTCAAGCCAAAATTCACATAACTAGTTATCGCTAACCAGTCCAGAGTCCAGGTGGTGGACTCACTTGTCAGCTGTTTTAGTGGCCCCAACTTGATAACATTACCGATAAACTTAATTGGTAGGGCTTGCATTTATTTTTACATTTACTGCTTGCCCGAATATTTGTTAGCCAACTGCATATTAAGATTATATGGATATGCTGACGAAGTGCTAATAAAAACGAAGCTTCGGTCAGATTTTATGGATAAGTAATTATGTACTAGCCGTATGGTGAAGTAATGTAATTATACTAGCCTTGCGAGATATAGACTTCGTAACACTTTACTGTGTTTGCATTAGTATTTGTAGTCTATTTTTCTTTTATGCTGCTAATTTTAAGGATCATTAGATGGTATTTAAAAAAGGGGTTTGTTATGGGTGAGAAATCACCTACACTGGATAGTAAACTGATACTCTTCTGGAAGCTCATGAACGAATTAACCCCTCAAATAATTTATCAAACATATCGATTACTTTGGAAAGCGTTCGTCGTAAAATCCATACTATGAAAACTTCTTGAAACTTCTCTTGTATAAACAAGAGTTCGATTACCCTAAAAAAAACAATTTGGTCCCCAAGTTACCGTGAACAAAATCGTTGCATATTAGCTCTAGAACATCCCATTTCACGGAACCCACTCTAGTCACCCAGTGTTTTCAAAGATAAACTTTGAACCTCTCTTCGTGGAATTCCCTTCTATGCTGGGACTAGTATTCTACAGTTCCTAATAGCATATACCAAACTTAAAGAGCCAGTCACCTTATAAAGCCATGCTTTGAGCCCTGTCCCACATAAGATTCACACGGAAACATCAATCGGATACGAGCACAGGAGCACAGAAAGCGAGTGGTATCTATCAAGCAGACAGACATACAAGGAGTGCATTCATTAGCGGTCGCTGCACTGCGCTTGCGCTTTCGAGTGGACTGCCGCCATCTTGGCAAGGAGATTTCAGAAGGACTACTTTGAAGGAAAGTTAATGAGAAGGTTGTAGATGTCACCGGAAAATAGCAGATTCCGTAAGATTATAAAATTACTTGAGAGATCGTGTCGGTTCGAGAAATTGTAGACTGACATAAACTGGCGACCAATCAGCACTCTGGTCTACAATTTATCTGTTTTGGTGTGTTAGTTAAATTGGAGCCTTGTCCCCTCATTGGTCTTTGTTGGTGTGAGCTCATATCTGAACAGACTTCGAGATATTATAGACTGTCAAATTTTAATGCGTAAAAACGTATTCCAAATGTTCAGTTGACAATTTATCGAGATTTTATAATCTCTCGAGTTATTTTATAATCTTACGGAGTTTGCCATTTTCCGGTGACATAGATACATGTAAGATGAGATTTACGGTGGGGAATCTTCTAGATGTGATTTAAAAAGTATCGATATATAATTTGGGAACGTTGCATGTTTTCAAGAGTCGTCATCATCTATTGCAGCGTTTTCGTCTACTTGCTGAGTGTAGGCCTCCACTTCTACATCTCGATACCCTGGTAAATGTGAGTCGAAACGAAATGCTGGGACTTTATAGATACTGAAACATTTGTGGTGGTTCATGTCTTGTCAGAGACCACCATCAGCCTCATCTTGATGCAATATTGAGTCAAATGCCACCTATTTACTGAATGAATTAATTTATCATTTTATTCTAGGGCAGCTGTCAAAGATGGCGACGCGATGGTCACCAATCAAAGAAAATTGGTCTGAACACAAAATGCAACAAAATTTCGTCTTGTATTACTTGGCTACTGGTATTTCTGCTAGAAAACATGTAGTAGTCTTACACCATTGAATCACAAGCTACAAGGAGTACCAATAATAAGGGCATGCTATGTACCTTCTGTCCCAATCACTTCGATTGAAAAGCTCTCTCATTCTAAATAGCGTTATCTCTTTCTTGCAAAAGAAACGGATTCAAATAAGCGTGTGATTTGAATAAAGACTCGCGGTTGTGAATGTCTGTAATTATTTTGAAATGTTAAGCAGTATATTAATAAATAATAACAGACGCACGGGTCGATCTTCAAGGTTAAGCAACGCTTGCCGAGGTTGGTCTGTGGATGGGTGACCATCTCCGTCAGTCGTTACGGATAGTCAGAAGCCAGAAAATCTGACATCAGTCTTACCAAGGAGTACCGTGTTACCCAGTTAATGGGTTGTGTAGGTCTGGTAAGCCGCTCCACGTAAAATACTGGTATTCAGCTGAATCCGGTTTAACTGGAAGCCGACCCCAATATAATTGGGAAAAGGCTAGGCAGATGATGAAGTAGTATATTAATTAGTCTTGTTTTAGAGGAATCGTGAGGGGAAGCCTTTGAAAAGAGTTTTTCATCTAAAGTAACGACTCGTGCAGAAAGTTAACAATGCATTTGAAGTGGAGCAACTGAAAACTGTTTGTAGGACAAACTAGTGCAGAGTTGGAAATAAAAAGGGGTAAATAGGGGTTGTTTTTAGTTTTTATAACTACTTGACATCCGTATAGCTGTGCAAGTATGTTTATTTAACAGTTTATGTACACACATTTAACAAATAGATAAGAAGAAGGGAAGAGAAAATAGGTACAAAGGTGATGTTTATTTCTAAAGAAATCTCTTCCAGCATACCTGCGAAAGGAGAGTCGAATAAAAGACTGTAAGAGTGTAATAAAAGATGTAGACATCGTGTATTAATGTTATGCTAACATAAAAAAGAGAAAAACGTTTAAATACTATACATAAATATGACTAAACACTACTACTACACTAAAAAAATTATTGGGACACCTAAGCCACATTTATGAATTGTGTCTAGGTACTTTTGCCAAAAGAAATTGACAGGCTTTGCATATAATTTTGGTCCAAATGCTGCCCAAAAGCCATCATAATCTTCCTGCCCTTATCCCATGTTACTTGGGGTCGGCGCAACACGTTTTTTTCTTCCATTCTGTCCTGTCAACCGTCACGCTATCACTAACTCCCTTTTCTTTCATATCACTTCTAACACAATCCATCCATCTTTTCTTTGGCTTCCCTCTCCCTGTCCATGCATCTACATTTATATTCCTAACTCTTTTAGTTACGTGAATTTCATCCCTCCTCTTCACATGACCATACCAAGATAAGCGGTTTCCTTTTAACTTCTTCATTCTCCGTTTAACTGCAAGTAACTTTTATTTCTCAACATCCTAATCAAAATAATTCTGCAACATCTGAAGTTTCTTACCTATTTATTAATATGTAATGCCTCGTCTAACTGTCTGGTACATGTGAATGCCATCTCAGGAATGTAGCCGCTACGCTCTACATCTCATTATCTCCTAGTTAGTCCCAGGTCAACTTGTTATTGTAAACAGCACAATTATAGTTTACTAGCACCTCGCCCGCGACTTCGCCTGCGTGAAAATTATTATTTTCATGGGTTCTAAATTTTTTGGCACGGAACCTTACAAAAAAAAAGTAGACCAACGAACAGACAGACAGACAAAAAAGTATTTTTTGGGGTTAAGGTAGGTTAAGAAGGGTAAGATTGTAAAATATCGCGTGAAATTGTAAAATATTTTTTCTAAATAAGACACGGTCACATTGGAAACTATTGTATTTGGATTTCGGTTTATTGTATAATAACGATTTTTTCATAATATATCGAGAAATTATAATCTAATCAATATTAAACTAGAAATAAAAATAAAATCTAACTAAATAAACCCTAAAATATGGCGTCAAAAAATTCATCCGCATCGCTGTCGACTGGAAGTGTACCCAAAAGACTGGCGGCATTGCCACGTTGTATGGCAATGCTTATTCTTTGACCAAGGTAAAAGCCAGCCCTTGGGTCACGTGAAGTGGCAACTAAGCGCCTTGAGAGATCTGTATATAGTTAGTAAGTATTTATGGAATAAACATATGAACTCCAAAAAAAAAAAAACAACATTTATTACAATCTTACGGAGTCTGCAAAAACTGACATTTCGTATGCTTTTATTAATGAGCTGTTATTTTGATATGACAAACAGACACTTCAACTAACTTAGTTGTATGTTAAGACTATAGATTTATGTGTACATAACAAGCGCCACACTGTCTTAATCAAATACCACACAACGGTAGTTAATTGTTGTGTAGTTGTTTCTTTGTGTAAAGGTATTTGATCGATTTCGAGCCATTCAATGCTTGCGAATTGAACATTGATTGGAATTCCATTTTATGTTTTAGAGTGAGTTTCTTTTATATGTTCAATTATTTACAAGCTACGAATCTCGGATCAAATGCTGAAGTTGCCAAAAAACTACAAAATGTGGGGATCAAGACCGATTGCCTCTTGAAAAATTTGAGTTGTGGGCAGGACTACAAGGAGTCGTATTATCTAATGATATGCATTAAATACTCCTTGTAGTCAACCTTAAAACAATCTTGTGTCTTCCGAAGATGCTCCATCATCATCATTTACAATAGACGTCTTTTGCTGAACATAGATCTCCCCCAATCGTCGTCACATCGACCGGGACTGTGTGCATCCAGATAATCCGCACAGCCCGAAGAATCATACGACGTAAAATAATCTAGTCAGTTTTCAGGCGAACTATAGTATGCGCCAGATAAATGTGGAATAAAGTATATTGACCTTTCCCTAATAACTGTTCATAGGTACCTGAACAATTAAATATGAATCGTTTTTCATTATTAGACAATGTTAAGGATCACGAGAGATGATGATTCGGGACAGCTTTGTGTCATTAATTCCGTTTTTCAAATTAAAAATGTCAATAATTGTAGGTGGGTCAATGACCGTTATTCCACGATTATCTGGCGCCTACTATAGACTTAATTTCACATATTATCCGCCGATTCCCTTGTTATCGTTTCGGTGCATCAATTTCCCCTTCCAAATTGACGTCATGTTCAGAGAACTTAACCAAGCAGTTATAAATAACTGATTACGTTAATATTACGTCCAAAGGGGGCCAGTGCCAATGTATAGCTGTGCACTCCTCACTCCTCACTTATGTCACAGATTCTTATGGACTGATGTCAGTCATGTTTCTCGGTATTAGCGCCCTATTAGATCATAGACCAGTTAGCACAGTTTTGTTATTAGGTAGAATTCTATATTCAGATTTCATAGTCTTTATATAATAGGGAGTTGAATGGATGGAGTTTTTTTTATTAGCAAAATAAAATACTTGTTAGCTCTAGTAAACAATTATGAAATAATTTTTAAAATGCTTTCATCAGCGATGAAGTTATAAAGCTTTTAAGTTGACGATTAGAAAGAGAAATCCGATACCAACTTTGACGTCAAATACTATGCCGCCTATACGGATGCCATAGAAAACAGCGTTTTCGCGAGAGGGACAGATAGATTTGTTTAAAATAGTTATATCTCGTTTGTTTTTCGGTCAATTTCGATTCTATTTTCACAGTTACTATTACATTTTTGTATATTTCTAGATAAACTGTTTAGACAATTTTTTTTTTTTTCATGCATATTCCCTATTATAAAAAAAAAACAATATAAACACACCAAAGGCAAAGCATTTAAAGCATCTCCGTCTGGCGTAGTGTGTGATAGCTGCAGTAATCAGCATTAACATTACTTTATTATCCACCCACTGGGGCATGAGTTAGAGAGCACTGGTTAAATAAATTGCCAGTAAGAAAAAATAACCGGCCAAGTGTGAGTCGGACTCGCGCACGAAGGGTTCCGTACTATTATCTATAAAACGGCAAAAAAAATATGTCTGTTGTGTGTGAGGTGTGAGCCCCCTTAAATATTTTATTTTATTCTGTTTTTTTTGTATTTGTTGGTGTTTATAGCGGCAACAGAAATACCTACATCATCTGTGGAAATTTAATCTCTCTAACTATCATGGTTCATTAGATACAGCCTGGTGACAGACGAACAAACAGACAGAAGGACGGACAGCGGAGTCTTAGTAATAGGGGACCCCATTTTTACCCTAAAAATGGTCCAGTGAACGACGGACAGACAATTTTTAAAGATCACTAGACTTTCTAGTGTAAGTTAACCTTATAATTCTTAATGATCACCATTTCAACAGCTGGCTCGACATAGATTACTCCAAGGATTGCTCCAACTTCACTATCCTCTAGTTAACGGACATGAACATTCGATGTTTCATGCATTTTCATTTCAATTCCAACTTCCCCTGTCCCCTCTACAAAACACTCCACTCCTACTCTATGCCCCAGGTATTTGCGTGCAGACATAAATGTGTCAAGTGCGAGCGGCCGCGTCATTTTGTCGCGCGTTGTTGCGAAACGTTTCTGTCGCAAATGCCGTCGTTTATTTGCGTTGAACGTATAATTATCGGGTGTTGCACTTTCTATGTCACTTGGGAGTTTGTCTCTGGCTTGAGGGAAGGAATACTGTGGGCATGTGACAATGTGGGATCTATTTGTGTAAATTGCTTTTTCTTTCCGTGTTTGTGCTGTGTGCAGAGTGTGAGATTCTATAACAGTTCGTATGCACTTCAAAATAAGATGCATTTCTGCATTCACAGGTTTGATTAACAAGGTACTTATACCTACTATTGATAGAATGCCTATGATATCATCTCACGATGCCATAGGTACTACATTTCTGCATAATGAACCAACAAGCTAGAGAATCCAACATAAAATTCCGGCTAGATTTTTTGCAAATCAAGTTCCAAGACAAACTGCTAATTTGTCCGAAAATAAATTATGTTTGATAAGCATCGACGATAAAGAAACAGGACAATTAAAAAAAAATGTCTTAGTAACGTTCATATAATAAAGATTCTCGTAGACATGCAAAAAGATTTTTCACAATAATTACTATTTCGCTGGGCTGTCTGTTTGTCTCCTAAACACACTAGCGGCCGATCCCAAAGCCCGCAAACAACTGAATAAACACCACTCCCAAAAAAACTTTGAATTCAAATTCAGAATCCCTTCAAACCTTTTCAAACATACCCGCATCTAGCCAGAACAAGTCAGTCGCATATAAGTCGTTGTGGCGACAAGTCGTGAACATACAGTCTGCGACACAACTGTTTGTGCTGTAATTGCGTGTCCACACGTTAAATTTGTACTTTTGAATGAATATGAGGTCTTAGTAAAAAAAAATACGGAAGCATGTCGATTGAATGTTTTGTGGTTGTGTGGACTATTCATTGCTTGGTTTAAATTAAACAATTAATTTTACAATCAGTTTTCTTGGCTCCGATAAATACGCAGACTTACATGCATACGCTGACTTTTCAACCACACCGACATTTTTTTTAATTGCTTTGTTGCAAAGGCAAAATTCCGAAGTTTATGCAAGTCTGTTCAGTGTGGACCCACCTTAAATACGAAGTTTGATGATGAAACGTCAAGGGATGATGGATTTGAGTTAATTAGGCACAAAACATAGCGCTGGTTTTTCTGTCGTCCGGTTTTTGTTGTGATTAATCTTTGGGAAATGTTTTTCTTATGTTTTGGTTGGTTAAAGAATTGGGACCGGCAAAAGAAGGAACAGCCGCACGGGTCGATCAAAGGTTAAGCAACGCTTGCCAAGGTTGGTCTGTGAATGGGTGACCATCTTAACATACCGAGTTTCCTCCGTGCTTCGGAAAGCACGTTAAGCCGTTGGTCCAAGCTGTCATTTGTAGATCTTTGGCAGTCGTCACGGAATGTCAGAAGTCCGTAAATCTGACTCGTCTTGCCAAGAACAACCGTGTTACCCAGTAAATGGGTTGTGGAGGTCTGATAGGCAGTCGCTCCACGTAAAATACTGGTATTCAGCTGAATCCGGTTTGACTGGAAGCCGACCCCAATATAGTTGGGAAAAGGCTAGGCAGATGATGAAGGAATTGGGACCGTTTGTGTGAGATCGGCTGTAAAAGGCTGTAAAGGTAAAGTGCGGAAGGCTACAGGGAAGATCTTTCTTCAGCAGTAGGACATACAAGGTAGAAATAGAGTTGCGGAATTTGTTCGAAAGAGTCACCGCGGCCCTGGAACGCAAAGGGGCTTTAGAAGGAACACGGATGGGTTTTTAGTCAGTAAGAGAGTGACACGCCCTTCCGCTCCACCCGGAGTGGAAGAAGTCATTTGAAGATTTCCCATCCCTAAAAAAAAAATAAAGATAGAAATAGTAAAGTACAATGTTGTCGAATTGAGTTTGCCTTCGTTTAGATAATAATTATGACCCCTATGAACCAAAGGGTATTAAAGATATAATATATATGACACTGGAAAATTGCAAACGCCGCAAGATTGTAAAATATCACGTAAAATTGTAAACTATTTTTTCTTTATAAGACAAGGATGTATTGGAAACTATTGAATTTGGATGGGATTTATTGTATGCAAAATATTTTTTCATAATATGTACATCGATAAATTATAAACTCATACAGATTTATTAGAATCTTACGGAGTCTGCAATTTTTCGGTGACATATAATTGGATACAGCTGTATACCAGTATTTTAAATGCCGCACAACATCTCTGGCCAAGACAACCCAGTTACTGGGTAACACGATACCGGCTGGCAAGACAGGTCATGAAATTTTCGAGTTCTGACTACTAACCTAAGCTCTTGTTAGAATTTCTCATAAAAACATCTTAAAAATCCTCCAAAAATATGTCCGTTATTAATCTCTTAGCCAAGATCTTAATTACAGAAAATATCGTAGTGAGCTCATCTTGCTAATTAAGTACAGAAATGAATTCATTTTATAAAACTTTTTCGTGGATTATTTTTGCGAAATTTTGGTGAAAGTCAGACAAGAATATGGCCTAGATTCGTTGGCAAATTAAATATATTATGTACTGTTACTTTGATATGTTCTATAATATGCAATACCGTACGGTATTATGGTTTTACTATAACTGTTAGTATTGTACAAAAGTTTTTTTTTCCAGAATTTTTTATTATCAATTACTCATTTTGCTGATGAATCAATACTAAGAATTTGGGTAATAAGAGAATACAGCTAGTTAGTGTCACACAAAAAGTAAACAAGTCCAAGTTGGAATTGCACACGAAGGGTTCCGTACCATAAGCCGAAAAATACATGTTCCTTGTATAATAAAATTAAAAATAAAAGTTGTTTGTTGTTGTAATGGCTATAGAAATACATCATCATCTATAAAAAATCAACTGTCTACCTATCACGGTTTATGAGATACAGCCTGGTGAAAGACAGACAGACGGACAGTGGAGTCTTAGTAATTGGGTCCCGTTGTTACCCTTTGGGTACGACACCCTAAAAAACTAAACTTATAATTTGTTTTCTGACTTAAGAGCATTCCTTATAACGACTTGAAAAACTTCCTTTATTTGGAAATGAATGAACCGATTTAAATTCAACTTTTACGCAACATGCCTAGGTCTTAAAAGTAAGTCGAGTTTTTTTTCGAAAAAGAGTTTTAAAGAGGCAATCATTTTAAAATTTCTATTGAATTTTAAAGTGAAAAATCACTCTCTCATTTCCAAGAACAAGGACGCGCAGCTTTGTACGGAAAGCCATGAGAATTAAGAAACTAACTCGCCCCGGATCTAAAAGACTAGCGATAGTTGTTAATAGATAATTGATTCTTATTACCCGGAATACAAGTAGTACAACCAACTTAGTTACTTGTTCGGATATATTACAGTGTAATTAATAATCCAGTTTACGCAATATAATCTAGCCTAGTTTCTATGTCAGTTTAACATATTAATTCGTGGTTGCAATTAAGAAATATTTGTACTAGAACTAAATGGAGCTTGGTTGAACTTTGTTGAATTGCTCTCGCACCAAGTTATTTGGTAGTAACTTCTCACTCACGAAATAGTGTTTTTTATTGACAAGATTTTTATTTTGGATTCAACTATTTAACAGAAATTTAGTCGAAAAACTAGAATATTCCTTGTAGGTATTCTTCTAGCATTAGTTGAACCTTGCTTTTAGGTGTCTTCGTAACACCTTACATTTTAAGGATGGGAAATCATCAAATGATTTCTTCCGCTCTGGGTGGAGCGGAAGGGAGTGTCAGAATCTTACTGACTAAAACCCAAACGTGTTCCTTCTAAAGCCCTTTGCGTTCCAGGGCTGCGTTGACTCTTTCGAACAAATTCCGCAACTCTAGCAGGCTCTGGCCCTAGTGGGCCCCGTCTTCTATGCTGACGTCTCTTTGAGGCGCGCGTGGAACGCAACGCGCCATCGACCCGGGCCTGGTGGTGATCGAATTGTGTACTTAGAAGATCATTTTTGGCAGTTTTTTTGGCCTGTGCTGTCCCACTGTTGGGCAAAGGCCTCCCCAGGTTTTTCCAGACAACTCTATCTCCTGTCCTCGCCTACCAATCTGTCAGGCATGCATTTTATTATTTTAATAGCTTTTGCCCGCGATTTCGTACGCGCATATCCTGTTTTTTTTCCGTTACTCATGAATGTGGCTATCATATACAAAAAGAATTTTCCAAATCCGACTGGTAGTTCCAGAGATTAGCGCGTTTGAAAATACAAACAAACTCTCCAGCTTTATTATATTAGTTTAGATTTTTATAACTTAACAACAATAAAACAATCTGGTCATAATTATATGACTATAACAAGCGACACAAATAACAGATTATGTCAAAGCTACAGAGTTTAAAGCCAGTGGACTAGCTCGCCTTGGATGCTTTCTTAGAACCCTGCCAGCGTCCGCATGACGTCACGCTTATAGGAGACGACATGATGTAGGAAGTTGCAGAAGAGTCATAGCATAGCTTTTGTTTATTAATGGAATAAAATACCATGGGGGTTTTATTTTCCAGGCAAAGGAATAATAAACCCTTTTTTTTAAGGATGTGATATCATCAAATGACTTCTTCCGCTCTGTGGAGCGGAAGGGAGTGTCAGACTTCATGATTCTCCTAAAGCCTTTGCCTTTCAGGGCAGCGGTAACTCTTTCGAACAAATTAACACAACCAAGCAAAACCAAGAACAAAACCAAGTGCGAGACTCGGACTCGCGCACGAAGGGTTCCGTACCATTTTTCTAAAAAAAACGGCAAAAAAATCATGTCTGTAGTATAAATATTTTCAGACGGACGGACAGCGAAGTCTTAGTAATAGAGTCCCGTTTTACCTTTTGGGTACGGAAAAACAACTGAAGAGGAGTTATTTGACCGCAATATCTCGTGATGGAAAGCGATGATGTGGTCGAAGATGGACTCGGTAGCCTACTAGTGACCTACATACTCCTGACTTAAAGACTCCCAGGTTGTAGCTATCAGGAAACACAGACTCCGGCACGGAATTCTACTCATATGCTGTACGCACTATGAAAATATTCCTAAAACGTTTTGTAGGTATGGCTGGGATGTCTATGTACTGGTACGTCTTGCATATCTATTGTCTTGTATGTGTCACCGGATAATCGCAATCACCGTAAGACTGTAATATATCGCGTGAAATTGTAATCAATTTTTTCTTAATAAGACACGGATATATTGGACTATACGAACTATTGAATTTGGATTTGCCTTATTGTTTACAAAACGATTTTTCATTATATATCAAAAAAATATTATATAATAAAGATTTATAACAATCTTACGGAGTCTCCAATTTTCCGGTGACATATGAATATTTGTAGCATCTAATAAAATTAACAAGGCAGAGTTCGAGCGATAGGATTGAAAGGATAAAACAAACTGTTATGGCATATCACGAATTGTTGCGCCACTTCTTCTTCCCAGCTAAAACACTAGGAAGTGGTGACGGGCGGGCGTTTTGGGGGACTGTCTTTATGTAGAACTTTGACGTTCAAAAAGTGCTGGCACTCAACCTAATTTGAATAAATGACTTTTGATTGATTGAATATGTCGAATTAAACATTTGTAACAACTTCTTTCGTTCACAGCTCGCTCGCGCATTTCTAGAGGCATTATTATTATTTACAAATTTGCGTGGAGTGGACCTTTTCTTTATTAGGTGTCGTTATTACGGTCACGCGTGTTAGATGTGTTATTATTATTATTGAGATTGTTTTTATATCTCTAATTGGAGGCTGTCACTGTTGTTATGTACAGTTATTTATTATAACCACTTTTTTGCAACTAACTCGGTAATAAGGAGGGCTTTGACGCTAATTATAATTTATAAATCTCTTTTATTCATTTGAATTTATATTTTAGTTTTTAGGCATGCCTAGTTTGTCCGTCAAGGTATGAAAAACTTTCGAAAAACATGGTAATACCAGGAACTGGTAAAAATATTAAAAATGGTATGGTATTTTAAGTTTTAAATCCTTTAATTTCTTGTATTTGATAAGGAGCTCGTGGCTAAATAGTAACAGCTGTACGGGTCAATCATCAAGGTTAAGCAACGCCTGTCGCGGTCTGTCCGTGGATGGGTGACCATCTTAACCGCTCATCTTCCGTTCTGGGTGGAGCGGAAGGGCGTGTCAGACTCTTACTGACTAAACCCATCCGTGGTCCTCCAAATGCCCTTTGCGTTCCAGGGTCGCGGTGACTTTTTCTAACACCACACTTACTATATGATATAAGGTTCACCTCTCTCTCTCTCTCACCTCTGCTCTCACTCAGGAAACTATATACTTGATGTTATATTTTAACTATTGTTGTCAAGGCAGTTAATTTAAGTAACAGAAATTGTAAGGAGATTTTTAAAATACCTACCATAAAATTATTCCACATTTAAAACATTAAAACTTCCATCCATCCGCTGTTTAGCAATATTAATAACAAAAGAAAGAGACAACAATACTCCTTACAAGAATAGGCAATGAATGGATGTAATTTCCCCCCAAAGGATGACTCATCATTTCTATGGAAAAATATAGGTACATACTGCTTGCATGCAATTTATATTCAGTTCCTATCCCTCCTTTATTTTTATGGCAATAAGGTTTAAATTACCTTGAAGTTTGTAGAAGAGGTTGTTGTCAGGTAGAGAAGGAATAAAAAGCGGCCTTGTAATGTCCATGAGAACTTCCTTTTTTATAAGTCGGTTAAGAATTGTTCTTGGAAAATAGTTGAGCCTCTATTTACTTGCGATTGTTTTAAATGTCGGTAAATGTGTTGACGGTAGGATATTAAACATTTTTGTCACACAGGTAAAACATATCTGTTTTTATTGTGATTTGAATTGTTGGTTTTACTATATCTAGCCAATAATTATTCTCTCAATTAAAACACGTTTTCAAAATATTAAAACGGCTTCGATAAAAAGATTTAAAAGGAAAAATAAATACTAAAATAAAATCATTTTCAATGAAATTAAGTGGCGTAGAATCTGGGTGAAGTGGTTGCTAAGCGACAAAGCCCTTTTAATAAGAAAGTGGCGTAGGGTGTTCATGATTTACCTGCAACTGGAGACAACTTCCGCATGACGCACCATCGCGATTTCCACTGAAAACAAAACAGACTAAATGTTAATTTATTTATTTAAGTAAGTACATAAATCTTAACATCATAGCTCTAATTTGAATAAGTACTGAAATAACCAGTGATCGGATAATCGGACGCTTATATACCTAAACTTCTTCTCTTGAAAGAATAATATGGACATTCCTTTCTGAATAAATAAGTAATCCCGGGTTCCCGGGATTGAACAATTTTGTAAAAACAACTATAACAAACTAAATGAAATTATAGCAGTGGTTATTTTGATTTAGTATCTTTATTTTATTCAAAATAAATGGAAAATCATAAATGCTTTCATTGTAAATTGAAAGTTCCTTTAGAATCGGCTTTTTAAATGAAAAAAAAAAATACAGTGAGATTTCACAACGAGTTCTAACTATATTTTGTTTGCGGACATTTTTAGCAATCTCAGGAATTTCGAACGATTCCGGGATCCGGGATTCTGAAAAGCATGTCCGTATTATACTTTTGTGGAAATAAAAGTGAAGTTTAGGTATATTAGCGCCCGATTATCCGATCACTGGAAATAACTCTGCAGACCGGTGATTTGTACTTATACGTCTTAATTGCAATAAAAAATGTTTTGTACTACATTGTTAGAGCTTTTTTACAGCTTATTTACAAAGACGAGCGAAAATCTCAGTGCTATAGAGAGATTTGCAAATGGTGTCGATTTTTAAACTGATTAGAATTTGTAAGCTTATGTTACAGATAATCGTTTTAATTAAGTAAATAAACACTACCATTAGTTGTTCAAGGTCTCAAGGACCTTTTGGTACATGGCCAAATTCGACAATTTCACAAATGCATGGAATTAGTAAGTATTTTACAGTACACAACGCCACTCTTTACAAACAACGTCTAAAATTTATTGTACCACTAAAATGAAAAGATTGCTGTGATTGGTCAATTCCTTTACTACCGACTTAAAATTTATTGTTGTCAACTTAATCAAAATATCCGATACTGTAGATTTTATCCTAGAAATGGACGTAAAACTACTATTAATAAATGCTATGCGAACGAAGCCAAGGATATCAGGTAGTAAAATACATAATTGATTATTATTTAATTAAATTATAAACGCTTAAGTTTGAACACGTAAAGGCTATGCAGATATGGTAAAAAAACTAATAGATATTTTATAGGTAAGTAATTGAATATTGATGATATGCAATAGGGTACTTTATTAATATCAAAAGACCTTGAAGTAAATACAGAATATTGTACTCTGGACGACGTAAATATTTTTTTTTTGCAAGTTAAGTGATAAAGTCTGCTACCAAAAAACTATCATCAGACCAAACATATTACGGTTTTAATTAAACTAAAATATTGTTTTGTAACAAAAAAAAAAACACGTTTTTATTTATTTTTTTACCATTGATCACACGCTTTTGACCACTATCCCACCTGATGGTAAGCGATGATGGAGCTGTCTAGAAGCTGCTTGCTGGCTTGCCTAGAAGTAACCTATACACTCTTGACTTAAAGACTCCCAGGTTGTAGCAATCAGGAAACACTGACTCCGGTAGGGTATTCCACTGCTGTACACACAATGAATGTGTTCCCAAATGTTTTGTGTAAAATAGCTCTGCTTCGGGAAATTTAAATAAGTAATTGTTAAAGTGAAAGTAAAACAAAATTGTATAGATCATAACATTTAAAATTGATTGAAATAATACGTTTACAAAAATCACATCACACTAATATTATAAAGGCGAAAGTTTGTGAGTGTGAGTGTATTTTTGTACTTCACGCGCAAACGGCAGGACCAATTTTGATAAAATTTGGTATGCAGGAAGCTGACACCCTGAATGAACACATAGGCTACTTTTTATAAATATACTAGCTGCGCTGGTAACACCGCGGGGCGCAATTAGTTGTATATATAGTTCAGTATTATATATTAATATTGGCCTATAATAGTATTATAATAATCTGGATTAAAAAGATTACAGTTGCAAAAATAGATTGCGTTAAAAATGGCTTTATGTTATTCCTAATGACTTGGTAAATTAATTCTTGTATGTAATAGTATCGTGACTCGTGACTAGGTACCTACTCGTGAGCCATTTATTAGCCACCTGTTTTTTGTAAAATGTATTTTTGTGGTCTGCCAAAATGTCTATGGTTAACTTAGAAGGTCCTAACAAAGGTTGGTACAGTCGACCGCACGTCAGTGCTAGCACTTTGACCATTGGTCTAGCATAGTACGGCGTTTCAACAGAATACTAGGCCTGCTATTATTGGATTTATTACCCTTATCGTGTACTTGCAGCCTAAAGTACCAAAACTATTGTATTTCAGATACTACACAATTTACTTAAGGTTAAAGCGCCAGGGTAGCCCGCGGAATTCAAAATTTCTTATAATCGCCAATCGTATTTTAATCAACAGACAACCTGACACTGACCTGCAAAATGCAAGAAACGTATGAAAATCTGAATTTCGCGGGCTTCTCTTTTGCCTTAAGTGAATGTCAGATTACAGAAAACTATTAAAAGTAGATATGTTACAATCAAAGGAAAAGTCTTTCCATTTCAAAAGAATCTAATTCCGCAAACTTACACAAGCAACTATCACAAGTCAGAAGTAATGAATATCTTTATCGCCCGAACACTAATTCATTGACCAACACTACAGTCGGTACACAGAAGCCACATGTTGCTTACTCCACAGCAATTCACTGTGGTTACGTCGACGAACTAACGACAATATGTGTATCTCACTCGCTCTGCGGTATATTTGTATATGCTGTTTATTTCGCACGGCAACCACAGTTGCTCATGTGTGAGGTGGCCCTGTTTTGTTGTTTATCGAGGATAATTATTGTTCTCAGTGTTATTTCTTTGTTAAGTAATTTTGGCTTAGTCCCTAGTTGATAAAAATCTATTATCTTGCCTACAATAATGTTTTAAATATGTATTTGTAAATGATAAAAAATCGAAACATAACAACAATAATCGGCATGACACTTATTCAACACGACTTGTACTTAACGTTATTTCAAAGAGGTTTTAATCGCCATATTTAGTAATAAAAAAAATCATGTTTGCTTTAGCGCAGTCACATTTAACCTTTTTTGAATTTGCTGTCAAAACTTTTCACACAGTGACATTGTCTGTTTGCCATAAATGATTGATATCATAAGATAATTTAAATTTAAGTTACTAAAAATTCAAAATAAAAATCTTCGAAAACCACAGAGTCAAAACCTTAAACCGTAGACACCCTAGTCGCTCGAAAAATAGTGTGAGTTGGCATCCCGACGCGACGTCGCGCAACGGTCGCCCCACTGCGGCGCCCCGTCTCCCCGCTATCGCCTTCAGTTGCCCGCCGCGTTTCACACCAACTCCACGTCGCTCACACCAAACCGCGCAGAATGTCAGAAATCGACGTAGAAGCTCTCATATCAGCAGTGAAAAAACGGCCAGCGTTGTACAACAAAAATGACCCCAATTACTACAGCAATAAGAAATATAAAGCCAGAATGTGGATTGAAACGTGCAAAGAAGTGTTCTCGGATTGGGACAACTTCAAGCCACAAGACAAGGTTGAACACGGTGAGCAATCAAAACTGTTAATATGCGAAATAATTTCACGCGATTTTAACCACTTTGCTGTTAGGAAATAAAAGCGAAATTCATTTGTGTAGGTTTTAGATGAGTAGCAACAATTTGTTGTCGGTTGCTTTTAGAGGTGAATGCGAAGCAAAATACACTTTGTTGGTTACTGCATAAAGTATGAAATATATTGTCAGATAAGGTTATTATGAAATAGAGATTGTCGGTGTCGGTTTTGACAGGTAAAAAGTAAAATCCGTTATTGTCACATTATCTTGTATTGGGTTACTTTTGCTAACAATACTAGGTAGAAATAACTTTGTATGTGTCCGAACAATGACCATTGTCGACACTCGTAACATTTCTGATTACTTAAGTTGTGTTATCTATTATTGATTGATCAATATTAAAGAAAAAAGTACTTACCTACTGCTATCGCGGTCCTAACTTAATAAAGTTTTACAATTTTATTGTGGACTATGGTTTTTCTGTGGTTTTTCTCCGGTAGCCTATCACCGTGCATTTTTCCGGGTAGGTTTTGTATGGAATCGTATTATTTCATAAGTATAGGTAGGTATTGGTGATAGAAAGAATAAAATGCTCCTAATTTTTTTTTTTTTTTTTTTTTTTTTAATTGGTACTTATTTTTCTGTGTCATGTATTGATTGTAAAATACTTTGCATACTACTGTATACATTCAAGTTTTTAAAACTTAACAGACAGATGTGTTGCTGGGGAGTTTGTTGCGCCACTTCTTCTTCCCAGCTACCTATAAAACTAGGAAGTGGTGACGGACGGGCGTTTTGGGGGACTGTTTTTATGTAGAACTTTGACGTTCAAAAAGTGCTGGCACTCAGCCTAATTTGAATAAATGACTTTTGATTTTGATTTCGGTATTTTCAGAGATACTTACTGTTACTTGTAACTGACATTATGAAGAGTTGAAATGTTTACAAACATTTCAACTCATCACACACAATATTAGTTTTAAACCCTCCTTGATGAAATACTACAGGAGATGTACTTTAAGGACTGAGGTATGAGGGACTTTACATTGGTCACACGATGTTATAAGTGCCAGCAGTATGGTCATGCTGCTAAGTTTTGTTGGCAGACGTCATATACCTGCGGTCACTGTAAGTCATCGTCATCATATCAGCCGAAAGACGTCCACTGCTGGACATAGGCCTCCCTGGGGGTGCCATAATCGCCACGCTTGGCGGGTTGGCGATCGCAGTGTAACTGTTGCAATGCACAGAGACTGCTGCCCATTCTCTGGTGAGTCCCTAAGTCGCCTCTTACGACACCCACGGGAAGTGATGGGATGGTGCTATTCTTTACGTCCGACACCATACAGAATGGAAGTAGAACCAACCTAATCAAGGTTTATTATGCATTTGACAACAATTTTTTTTCTTCGGCACTTGTTGAAAGTAAATAAACACTGTCCTTTTCAGTACAAAATTCAGTATTGATGAAATTCATTAAACCCATGTTCCCACAGTTCTCCTAATGAGACAGCTCGGACACTTTTGAAACGGGTAACGGGTTCGATCTCCGGTTCGGTCAAAGTTTTGGACACGGAAATGTTTTCGAACAACTTCATCGGAATTCCTGAAGGATTGTTTGTACTTTGGAAGTGTTAATAATAGAACAAAAATAAGTAGGTTAAAGGAATAATGTCTTATGCCAGGGCAATTAACATTTATTTACGAAAATGGTTGTAAGATTAATGTAACAAATTGTCAAGCGTAAACAGCCAATCACAGCATTTATAGTCCTCCTGACCGATTTCAAAATCAAAATCAAAATCAAAAGTCATTTATTCAAATTAGGCTGAGTGCCAGCAGTTTTTGAACGTCAAAGTTTGATATAAAGACAGTCCCCCAAAACGCCCGCCCGTCACCACTTCCTAGTGTTTTAGCTGGGAAGAAGAAGTGGCGCAACAAACTCCCCAGCAATACATCTGTTTGTCGAGTTATTTCGGCTATGGCGGCCAATCTCAACCGAGACTAGCCATCGGCGCGGGACACACAGCAACAGCACAGCACACCATCAGCAACATGCAACATGTGCTTGACAATTTGTCACAATAATGCGACAATTTGTGTTCGAGACACCGAGGGTTAAATTCGTAGGTCAAGATTGATTGGTCAATTCCGAGTCAGTAACAGTAGGTACTTCAAATCATTACTTCACTAGGAATTATCGGTCGGTAAATGCTGACAAGAATGTCATTATTATCAACTGATTTTACCAAATGATTCTTAATCCAAACACGTCTATAGTTTTTAATATACAAATAATTAGTTCATTACTTAACGCAGCCCAAACATGTGACCGTTCATTAGAAATGCAAATCACAAGAACATTATTGTTAGGTTTCTACGTACGTCTACTCACTTAGGTACATGCAAAAGAGGACAAAGAGGGCATACAGAGGGCAAACACAGTCCTCTGTAATAGTCTACACAAGTTTATATTGGCTTAATTGTTACAACTCCTAGACATCTCAAGGTGTTACCTATACTAGAACTCAAAGCAATTGAACTAAATTGACTTCTTTATGTGCAAGTAATTCAATGATTGCTATATTTATCAAAATGTTTACTGTTCAGAACTGAAGTGACAATAATAATCAAGATGCAGCGGCAAAATCATCTAGGTATAACACATACGATGTCGCACTTATGTAGCTTTGGTAAGGATGGGAAATCATCAAATGACTTCTTCCGCTCTGGGTGGAGCGGAAGGGCGTGTCAGATTCTTACTGACTAAAACCCATCCGTGTTCCTTCTAAAGCCCTTTGCGTTCCAGGGCCGCGGTGACTCTTTCGAACAAATTCCGCAACCCTGGCAGGAGCTTTGGTTAACCCTTGAGTCCACAAGCGAGATTTCATGCATTTATTCAACCTCCAATGTTTGTTTTCAGTCCACGAACTCCAAAGACGCTGGAAGAGCCTCCGAACATGCTTCACAAGAGAATTAGGTCTCCAAAAGAAAGAGAGAATGGAAAGGGATCACAAAGAAGGACCTTTTAAAAAGAGGAAGCGATACGAGTACTTCAACGCCATGTCGTTTCTCTTAGAACCAGGAGATGAGAACACCACTGAAAGAGAAAGAGACTCAGATGATTCTTCTTCAGATCCTGATCCTCTAGAAAGCATTAAGACTGAATCTTCAGTATATGACTCATCAATACTCGTCAGCAACTCCACTCGTTATGAAATAGAAGCTGAACCGGAACCAGGACCTACTAACGCAGCATTTCTTAGACCGATCTACGAAAGAAGTGAAAATCTAGAAGATAAAATTCTGGATATGCTCAAAGACATAAAGAAGGATGAAGAAGATGAAGACAGACAGTTCATGCTGTCCTTAGTTCCAAGTTTTAGAAAGCTAAAACCTAAGCAGAAATTTGAAGCAAGGATTGAAGTTTTAAGAGTGCTGAAGGATATTACTTTTCAAGACGATGACGATTCAAAGCCCAGTTCCGCGAATTGAAGAAAGGACTTTTATATTGAAAAATTGAGAGGGTGATTACTTTCTAAATCGTAAAATAATATGTGGGATATGTAGGTAGATTTTTGTCTTTGATTCATTGTTGTGACCAAACTACCGAAGTATTACTGAGTCCAATCGGAATTATAAGTTTTCAAAAGTGTAACAGCGATTATTTACTTCCAAGATTTATTACAGAAAGCTAATTGGACTGTACTTAAACTGTTTTAATGATTGGTTCGGAAATTAATGGGAATGCGAAAACTATAAAACAGACAGTCAATCAGACTTGTTAGGTTTTCTGCAAAACAGTAATTCGTACTAAACTGGATCGTGTACTCAACACGACCTAGTTTAAATAAAACGTTGGTGTGTACCAAATACATTTCCCTTTCTTTAGTTATAAGTAGATTTAAGTACTGAAGCCGTTTTGTCTTTCCAAAAGTCATCTTCATTGTTTTTATCTTTAGTGTTATTGATAAGTTTTATAGCAATAAACCTTACGACATTGTCAAATTAAAATCTCGTTTTTATTATAACTTTGTTTTCATGATTACGGCTAACGAGTAATGACCTCGGACAATGCGGAACCCCTAACGCCATAACGTTTAATGTGGCCGTTTATTCAACCCTGAAATATATGGAATGCGGACTGCATGCAAGTCGAAATGATAGTGCTCGTTCTAAAAACTGAGCACGTGATTCGAGTTTAGTGCCGACACTAAAACGAGTGAATAATCGTATGTAGAGACAAAAAATATAAAGGTGTTAGGTAGTAAAATAATAATGGTTTAAACTTTAGAGTCAGTAAAGAAGTTATTTCAGGCCTTATAGGCAAAAAAATAGTAGAAAAAATAAATATTTATGGAACTTTTCAATCAAATTAAATTATGTCCCAAATTTTCGCAAGAAAAGTCAAAGTCATATCTGTCTCCAGGGTCCCAGATATCCTTGTACCAAAATTTATCAAAATCATTTCAGCGTTTTAGGCGTACAAACAAACTCACGTTCGCGTTTTTTTTTTGTTTTATTAATACGTATTAGTTTATTTATTTTTTCTATGTTTAATTTGTGTATCTTATCTATGAGCCTTAGTTGCCTGATAATAAAGAATTATTATTTATAATAATAGTTGCGATGGAAGTACCAATCAGCGAAGAAACGTCCTTAAACAACAGCTGATATAAATAAATTCATCAAGATTTATGTATATACTCAAGTTTAAAATCTCGCCATAAGACTGAGCACTTCTAAGTCGTTACTCACGCCATAATATGAAATTGAAGCATAAAACTTTTTACGGTTTCATGGAATAATCGATAGTAAATTTTAATCAAAGTGAGAAATATGATTGGCTCGCCTAGTAGAGCTATTTGCGATACTAATTTTAATTTATTCATAGAATAGCGGGTGGAGAATATTAATTAATACAAAAAGGTGACTAAAAATGTATCGTTTGATGTTTTTTTTTTTCATGAAAAGATTAAAGAAAATATAATTACTTTGTTAATTTTTATTTTCGAGTGTTATTTTAGGCAGGTTTGCGATCTTAGAAAGTTATAATAATTGGTCACACCAGCCGCATGCGTAGTGACCGCTGGGCAAAAGTCTCCACGCAATGGGTGCCAGAGTATGGACGGCGTCGCCGAGGCCGGCCCAGAAAGCGGTGGCGAGATGACTTGGATGCACACCGCGAAGGCTGGTTCGAGGTGGCGCAAGAAAAGTATGTCTGGAAGGATATGGGGGAGGCCTTTGCCCAGCAGTGGGACACAATAGGCTAAGGAAAAAAAAGTAGAAATTATTGCGATAGACGCAATCAATGGTCTTTCATTTTGAAAATTCAACATTAATTGAATAGTTAGTTGGTTCATAGTTCTTAATTAGTCGAGCAGAAAAATGTTTCAAACGTAATATGTATATGTATGAAGCAGGAATTAGGAATTTCCTTCAAAATACTTCGGACTTAGAGCGTGCAATTGAGGTGCAGTGCATCAACCCATGCTTAAATTTAAAAAAAAACGGGTTGCAATCCGGGAGTGCGGGCAAAAATGAAAACTTGAACATTAACGTAGTGCATTTTTGATATTTTGCGGATATAAAATATATTAATTTTGCGGCGGTCTACTCTCCCTCCGTCTTACGACTTTTCGATCAGGTCACGTGTCCTGACGCTAGTTTAACATTTTTTACCCATCCTAAAAAGTGCACAACGCCGCTAAAGAAGTTTTCACTTCAAAAATCTTATATTCTTTAGCAATCGAAAATAATTCAAGATCCATTGCTTCATATGTTTAAAAAATCGTTTGCTCAACAACGTAAAACACGCAAAGACTACGGTTACAATGTCAAAAATAAAAGCTAATGCGACCGAAGTGAGGCTGCTGGTCACTTCGTGGAAACAGCACAGTACTTAATCATAAACCTTCCTTTTGGTTTGCCGTAATCAAGTCATCATCTGCCTAGCCTTTCCCCAACTATATTGGGGTCGGCTTCCAATCAAACTGGATTCAGCTGAATACTAACTGTGTAGCGTTAAGTGGAGCGGCTGCCTACCAGATCTCCACAACCCATTGCTTAGGTTTTTTTTTAAGGATGGAAAATCATCAAATGACTTCTTCCGCTCTAGGTGGAGCGGAAGGGCGTGTCACTCTTACTGACTAAAACCCATCCGGTTTCCTTCTAATGCCCTTTGCGTTTCAGGTCCGCGGTGACTCTTTCGAACAAATTCTTCAACCCTGGCAGGCTCTGGCCCTAGCGGGCGCCGTCTTCTATGCTGACAATTCTTTAAGGCGCGCGTGAAACACAACGCGCCATCGACCCGGGCCTGGTGGTAATCGGACAGCGAGCCACCCAACGCTCGCCGTCCGCAGGCCCGCGCCTACGGTGGCCGGGGATCGCCCTGCGACTCCCGACGCCCGGGGCGTCTTATCCTGTAGCGGCGGTTGGGGCGAAGGCCTTGCCTTTCCCTCGCGCGGCCCGCCTCCTACCCATTGATTAGGTTACACAGTACTTCTTGGCTAGACTGGTGTCAGATTTGCCGTTAATTAAGTAAAAACAAGAAATAACTTTACCATAAAACTAAAGTAAACTACTATATTACTAAACTTTTATTATTATTTATAAAAAACTTGGTCTTTTTCTTAGCTTTTTAGCTAGTTTTAAGCTACATTAACGGGCCAAGCCAAGTCAATGTAGCGTGTAGTGAGCATTTTAAGACGTAGAATGGTGGTTTTGAGGAGAAATTTCATTTTCCTCTATCTGCATGAACTTTCTCACTATTCTGCAGGTGTTCAAAATTGCAGCTTTTTGAAGTGTTATGTAAACTGAATCTTTGGGGTCTATTAATTTGAAGCTATGGTGCAGATGGTTGGGTATAATCCCTGTAGTAGAGACAACTATGGGTACGACGTATACTTTATCTTGCCTCCACATTCTGGTCACTTCTTCTTTAAGTTCTGCATATTTACTTATTATCTCTCCTATTTAATTGTCTTTTGTAAATTATGCGTATTGGGGACTACAATATCGATTAGGTAAGTAACTTTATTAACTTTATCTTGTAGAGTGATATCTGGTCTATTGAAGTGAACGACCCTGTCGGTTAGAATAGCGCGGTCGTAGTAGTGTGGTGTTTTCTAGAACAGTTTGAGGAACGTATTTGTAGTAAGGAGTGTTTGTGTCTTATATGAGTTTATGTTTGAAAAACTTCTATTGCCTACGCATCTATCTCTATTCTATTAACTCCCAGCTCCTCGGCACAAACCAAGCGACAAAGTTATCCTTCGCTTGTCATTCGACCGGTGCGCTCAACGTGTCAATTACACACACCATGCGCTTCCATTCGCTTTAGCTCTTTGTAGTTGTGTTTACACGACACGACTGCATTCTGAACGTATTAACAGTATTGTATTTTTTTTGTAATAATTGGGGGATTTATTGGTTTGCTTTTAGGCCATAGGGCTGATCTTAGGCTGTAGAGAAAGTGTCGGGAATGTGATTGTTGAAATGCCACAAATGTAAGTGACTAGTTTTTGCCCACGACTTCGTCCGCGTGGAATAGTTACTTGGGGCAGACATTTTTATTTTAAGATTATGAAGTTTAGTAACGTTTCAGTCAATGCTACTGAACAGAGAAAGAATAGATAGATATAGATAGTCTAACAAATGTTCGACGTGATTCTTTAAATTGCATAACTTTTTTATTTATGAACCGATTGACATGAAACAAACACTAAATGTTAAATGAAGCTTAACACAATGTATTGGGTGCTATTTGCGTTGATAAAGGTCCCAATAATATTTTTTCTCATATATCTTCCATGTACAGACAGCGATCCGTTACATTTTTATTATATGTATATATTAATCACGTGGCTTTTCGACAGCGTTTGTGAATCCTACATATTTTTGAGATTCTGACTATCGCCTTCGCCAGAATGTCACTTGTCAACTTTTTCCTTTATTAAGTTTTATGCCTATTTACTACGTTTATACTGGGTAAAAACAGCCTGTGAACCACAGTCATAATTTGTCATTTTAACAGTGGAAGATCGGAGCAGTACTTCAAGAGATTGCCTACCTTATACAAATTGACTAAGCTATTTAATTTTACTTTTTATTCATTCAAATAGTTTAGAAGTAGAACAAAACATTCATGTTCATTTGTTGTTATGTATTCATTGACTGAAAATATATTCTGAATGAATATTATTTCGATTTCAGGGTTTACACCTCAGGATGAGTCATACGGTGACGGAAAAATGAAAAGGGGGCATCCTCCGACCAGACGGTTGTTGTGTGTTGTGTGATATTTGGACTGTTGTTTATGTTCAAATCGCAAGGAGAACTTTGCTTGCGCGATGCAGGATTTCGTTGGTAGTTTGTCGCTGACAAGATAGATGGCGTTGCAGTTCTTTTTGTTGACGTACAAATTTCGCTTCTTAGTTTTTTCATGGGGCATTGATGCCGCTACAGGCGTTTTGAGTGGCTGATTTTCTGCCTAGTTTGCATAAATAACTTACGATACATTTTGACTAGGAGATAGGAATGACACCTAAATAATTTCCCTTTCAGTAAAACTTATTAGAAACACTCGATTCTACTTTTGATTAGTTTCTCTCTCTACTTAAGCCAACCATAACAAAATTAATTGCTGCCCGCGTATTGACCGCTCTGAACACCGTATCGGATTGGCGTATTGCTCGCTGGCGTTTTAATTAAGGCGATGACAACGGCGTACCGTTGCGTTTTGTTTCGTATCGCCGCAAATTGGCTGCCATTAAACATTTTTTGCTGTAATAATTTGCTGTGGTGAATTGGCTGATAAAACTGTAAGGTACTTACTGCATATTGGATTGTTTTTTTTTTGTGATAGGTACTTACGTTTAATTATTATTTGTTTTGTGTAATTTGCTAAATTTATTAAAATGCAATGGAGCTTGAATTTTGGGCGAGTCGATTGTGTAATGTTGATTTATAAGACTAGAGCCCTTCTATCAATCCTGTTTTTTTTTAAGGTTGGGAAATTATCAAATGACTTGTGTTAGACTCTTACTGACTAACACTCATCCGTGTTCCTTCTAAAGCCCTTTGCGTTCCAGGGCCGCGGTGACTCTTTCGAACATATTCCGCAGCCCTGGCAGTCTATCAATCCTGTTACCATGACATAAGTAACACGCTTTTTTTTTGAAGAGAAATCATAAAATTACTTCTTTCGCTCTGGGCGGAGCGGAAGGGAGTGTCTGACTCTTGCTGACTTAAACCCACCCGTGTTCCTACTAATGCCCTTTGCGTTCCAGGGGACTACTCTCTAAACCCTTAGTCCGTATTTTGGGCTTAGTTGCGGGCGTATTCTAGTCCGTATCGTAAGTCGTAAGTCCGTAGGTTATACGGACTAGAATACGCCCTAAGCCCGAAACTACGGACTTCGGGCTTAAAGTGTAGTCCCCCAGGGCCGCGGTGATTCTTTCGAACAATTCCACAACCCTGACAAGCAAAACAAAGAAGCTATAAAAGTCACACCAAGAACTTTAAGACTTCAAGAAGGCGGAGTCAAAATTTTCCTTTAAGCGTAAAATCCGTAAACACTACTTAAAAGCTTGTCATTCTTAGTCGTTCTTCGTCATGATTACTATGAATTCTCTTAATCGGTATGATTATTATATATCATATTTATTAGTTTATTATTTTAGCATATATATGTATTTTATTAGTATTATATATATTATCTGTATATTCTTTCCGAAATGTTAAAATTCAATTTTGTATCTTAATTTTATTTATTGTACACCTACCACAGTATAGTCTTAATTAACCCAAAGGTTGACTGGTAGAGAATGCCTTGATGCATTAAGTCCGCCCATGTACCACTATTGTACATAAAGTTTAAATAAATAAATAAACTTTAGTCAGTCATCAATCAGTCAGATCGAAATAAATGACCGGGAATGCGGAAATGATATCATTAAGAATCTTCATACTTAAAGAAGTGTTTCCGGAAATACCTTTGACGCTTTGAAATCATTTGAAAATAACAACCACACTCATTCAAACGCCACTAATATTATAAACACGAAAGCGAGTTTGTTTGACACTCTTTCACGTCTAAAACGCCAAACCGATTTTGATAAAATTTTGTACAGAAATGGATACCTCCAGCTATAGAATACTTTAACGCGAGCGAATCCGCGGGCAAAACCTAGTTCATTATAACCAGCCGGTCGATTCTGTAAACATGTCGAAGTGAAGGCTTGGCTGAAGTGATCACGAGATGAGCTATCAATCTATATAGTCAAGATGTCACGTGATCACGGAGTGAGCTGTCATCCCATCTTGATTGTATGGATTGACAGCTCACCTCGTGATCACTGCACCCAAGCCTTCACTTCGACATGTTTACAGAATCGACCGGCAGTACTTTGAGGTAAGTAGGTACTCCATAAACAGGAAATTAATTTTAATTACTTACTCACTTATTACCAATCACTCTGCAATCTCCAAGGCACAGTTCCTAGGCGCCATCATTCCCCAGATATTTGCCTATTAGAATCGTCATTTAAAAGTGATGCATCATACTTGTATGTAGGGCGTAGTTATCACGTTTATCTACAAGCTCTCATACTGATACCGATATGGAAATGTTTTCCAATAATAAATAACACCATACATTACGGTTAATCGTATCTTCACGTGATCAGAGAGCTGTTTTTTTCTTTGGTCAAAGAAACAGTATTGCCATTCTTTTTTTTTTTTCATTTTATTCATGACCATGGTAATGAGTCCTTCAGTCGGAGTCTTGATTTTTTTGACACACACTTTGTTTTGCATTAGAATGCGGATGTAAGACATTCTAATTGTTTTTGGAGTACCTGGTAGCAAATATATCGATTCGGTCTTCTCGGCAAGTTTCGTCTGAGATAGTCAATGCTACAATAAAATTCTCAGCTCCACGTAACCGAGATCGCGCCTGTTTCAATTATTCCACATATATTCCAGGTGCGTGGACACTTGAGACACAAAACTACACCAATTTACATCACAATATCCACTAGGAATCAATTTACGAATAATTAATACAGTCGCTAAACTTCACTGGAAAAAATCCCGCCAAAAACTCCGTATTGCCATTCAACGTGGCAATGCCGACAGTCTCTTGGGCAAATTACCAGCGGACAGCGTTGAGAACGAATTTTTTGATGCTATATTTTAGTTTGTTCTAAGTTTAGTTTATTCGTTAATTTTAGTTAAGTATTTTCAAATTGTATAGTGGTCAATAAACATAATTATGGTCAATATACATAGATAACGTCTCTTCAATGAATTTTCAACAGCCAATTACAACAATCAACATGTGCTTAGTTTATCACGCATCGATATTTTCAACTGGGCCAAAGTCTCACATTTATAATTCGCTGCAATATCTTACTTTTTAATAAACTGAATTTACTGCATTAGGACCAAAAAGTATCAAAAACTTACGTCGCAATACTCCCGTCGCAATAATACTACCAATTTCCCGAATCAGCATACAATTAAATTGATGACACATAGATATAAAATCATACGAAGACCATAGTGGCATACGCCTATGACTCACAATTTGCATAGAGATACGATCAAAGGGCACAAATATAACTAATGTGACTAATTCATGTAGTGACAAAACAATATCTAACCATTACTACAATAATTATACGTCCTAGGCTCTCCTAATATGTGATTCTAATATTCATAACATTTGCATCCAAAAGGTTCTTCGACTTCGATTCGTTTGCGTAAATTTTCCCAAGGGAACGTTCACCCGTAACGTTGTTCTGGATGATGTCGGAGGTAAAAGAATAGCACCATGCCATCACTTCCCGTGGGTGTCGTAAGTACTAAGGGACTCACCAGAGAATGGGTAGCAGCATTCTCTGTGCAAAGCCAACACTGCAATCGTCAACCCGCCTGTCAAGCGTGGCGATTATGCCCAACTGTGGACGTCTTTCGGCTGATATGATGTGATGATGAACGTACTCCCGGAACCAAATGCATTCTCAGTCTTCCTCTAAGGTCTATCTATCATCATCATTTGAGCCGAAAGGCGTCCACTGAGCGCTGCGCCTCCTTAAGAGTTGCCACATCCAGTGGATCCCTGCGAGTTTCACCAGGTCATCGATCCACCTGTGGGAAGCCCTACGCTTCGTCTTCTGGTACCAAAGTTCAAACTATCTCAATTACAAAATTCACTAAAATTGGTTCACCGGTTTAAGTGCGAAAACGACACACATAAAAAAGATGGTGTAACTGTCGCATTCATTATACTACAATATTAGTATGATAGTATGGACGAGACTGATCACGAGCCATATCAAAAGCGCATGTCAATTTAATTTCCATACATTTGACTTTTCGACAATCGTTTTCGCTGATAAAATGTCACATTGTCATTACTCCATAGTTTTTGGTTAAGAATAGGCTGCCGGCCATAAGATCTTGTTGGCTTGCTGCCAATAACGGGCGCTCATTAGTTAAGAGACAAGATGCTTCAGTTATGGTAAGTAATTTTCTGATGCGGAAGGCATTTTAGGGCTCGCGCAAATGAGGCGAGCTGTGGATCTGCGTTTTGTCGGATAATGTAGAGTACTTGTACAAATACTGTACTAATGTATAGGAGGACCAAATACTGTTATTTTGTAATGTAATGCCATGAGCCTCGCTCTGAGCTGGGCAGGACACCTGGCAAGGTGCGGTGATGATTGGTGGAGTAAGGCAGTGACCGACTGGCGTCCGAGGACTGGAAGAAGCGTTGGTTGGCTGGCGGCGAGATGGGTGGACGACATTATTGCCATGGCGGGTAGAACTCGGATGAGGCTGGCACAGGAACGTGGGGAATGGCACGAGAAGAGAGGTCTATGCTCAGCAGTGGACGAAGTCGGGCAGTGGATGATGATGATGAGTCCTTCTCTTATTTGACAATTAGTGATCCGCACGGTTTCGCACTTATACCAACTACAAGTATACTTACAAATACCTCGCAACGATCGCACTTTCTGTCAGTAAAACGGTATCAAAATTCGTTGCTGGTTTAAAAGTAGGTGAGCTGTAATAATACAGAGGCAGGCTGCGATTTTGTTTTATATTATTCATGGCCGGTTCAAATAACGTATCTACTTTTAACCAACTGTCAAATTAGCGTCATGTTTCCCTTTCAAACATTTGACAGTTGGTCAATGGTAGATATGTTATTGCAATCGGCTGTTAGAGAAGAGTCAAGAACGGTGTGCTATCAATGTTCAATGCATGTTACTACCACGGCTTACTAAACTTGCAACAGAAGAAAATTAAGTCCTGGTAGTGTGGTACAGTCACCCTCATTCTAGAGTGTGACGATTTTTGCAAGATGGCTGATTGGCTGGTAATAAAGGGCCGAGTTTTTGAGGACTGGGGAGCTTCTCTCTAAGCCCGAAGTCCGTAGTTTCAAGCGTATTCTACTTCGTATCACCTACGAACATACGATTAGTTCCGAACCCGAACTAAAAATGAATGACAACACGATTTGACAGTAACTTTCAAATCGTGTTGTCATATTCTTTGTGGTTAGGTGATACGTAGGTACTAGAATACGCCCGCAACTACTCCCGAAACTACGGACTTCGGGTTTAGAGAGTAGCCTCCCTGATTAGGACAGTGGCGTGCACTGGAGAGTTATACATATTATGTCTGTCACTGAACTGCTTTGGGACGATGATGGTAGAGGCATTTTAAATCCCATTGGTTCTACAATATTAAAATTTCAGCAGCTTAGTTATCAGCCACTTCACAATTTTCGCCTTTCCAATCAACGTCACCCATACAAGGATTTCCGTGAAGAGGTTCCCAGAAACTACTGTCCGTAGTAAAAGTGAGTAAACACTCGTTATCGACATGACACATTTCTGACTATCGATAAGATAGGCGCGTCTCTATTAGCTACTTTAGTTTGAATTTTGTGATAAGTTTTTGATATCTATGAATTTGGGTAGATACTACGGCCGAATGTTTAGTTAGTTACTTTAATTGAATGTTCTACTTCTTTGATTTTTTTACGTTTTCAACGCCTGAAAAAACGCATCGGCGTGGCCCCGACGCCAAGCCAAAAATACGATGTACTTTTTGTCACATGTTTGTGACGTTTGGCGTACAGGTCACGCGCTTGCTTGTCACGTATACGTGACAATGACGTTCAAAAGCCTAACTTATTGAACATTTTAACCTTTTGAACGCCAGAGCATAAACGCATCGGCGTGCCCCCGACGCCAAGCCACATATTCGTCGTACTTTTTGTCACATATTTGTGACGTTTGGCGTACAGGGCACGCGCTTGCTTGTCACGTTTACGTGACAATGGCGTTCAAAAGGTTAACTTGTTTAAGATATTAAACTAGCATGGTTAAGTCACTCGTTCTTACTTTCTTAATTAGTAAAATGATTGTAGGTACTATCTTTCAAAAGACAGAGATCTCTCTTTGACGAAAAGTTCACTAGGAAAAATCTTAATTTTCAGTTAAGCTCGCATTTGTACATCAATACTATCACTGTATTATGAGTTGTTTTGGTATGCATGCAATAGACAATTGAGAATTACTGGGTTAGTACTGCTAAAAAAACACATTTTTTTCATTTCAGTTGGTTTTGCTCTTGACTCTAGTCTAGGTCATAGATGACAGAGACAAAGTCCACGATGGAGCGAGCTTACCCAGAAGAAGCCTGTTCACTCCAATTTTGAAGAGATTAGGGTTGCATGCGTTCAGAAACACAGACGCAGGCAGAGTGTTCCACTCCTTTGCTGCGCGCATTATTAAAGACGTTTGGAAACGTTTAGTGCGAATTGGTGGAATAGCAACAAGGTAGGGATGATAACTTGCAGTGCGTTTAGGTGCGTTATTTGCCAGAAACAATGGATCTCAAAACCTTTGATGATCAGATGGCAGCCCTAAAGTACAATTTATATTCAGAAATATGTAGATGGTTAGAATACAACTGTCCTTAGAGCTATGCAATACAACACTGTCATATTTACAAAAGGACGAATCACAGATTAGCGCCGATTTAGAAATGTCCATAGCTTTATCGGGAGTCTCCTCCCACAGAGAGGGCATCGCCATATTGTGACAACGTGTTAAATATCCTGTAGAACATTTTTTAAATAAAATGTGCGTCGCATTGTCGCGCCCGTGCCTGTGGGAATCTTAAATGGAGACAAAAATATAGTCCTCACCTTCAGTAAAGATTCGATTTCTTTCTCGACATGAAAAAAGTATAAAAATCTCGGTACTAAAAAGACAGTAATTTGATTAATTGGATTACCCACCTTTTTTCCATCGCGAAACTTCACAGTACCCTCGATGATAGAATTGGCGGGACTCGAGTCCGCCATCTTGGATTGTAAACGTCACGTGATGCGACCGCAGCGCCACCGTTGCGACATGATGAACTAACACATTTTTCACACTTTTATCAATATTTTACTTTAAAACTAAAACTGTTTTCCAACACTACACTGCGTTCACTTTACCTGCAACAAAGAAGTTTGAATTAATTAAAAGTAAATTACTGAGCTTATGAGCGAGTTTTTTAATCAACTAATTAATTGCCTTGCCTGACTTTTAGATGAAGGCTACCGACTTTCTAGAATATTATTAGTATGTAAGAAATAGCATTCGAAGAAATAATAAAAGTCTCTCGAGTGTCGCGACTCGCGCTCTCCGGGCAGTTATGTCTAAGACCGATCTATGTAGTTAATATTTAAATAAAACTGCCGGAAACACAATAATAAAATAGTATATATTCAATCTGTTGAAATAAATAATGTATGTACATTGTGCACGTGCATTCAAATAGTCGAAAAGGACCAATTTTTGTAGCAACGTAGTGGAAACTGGCCCACTTTGTGTGGGCCAGATTCATCAACAAACACTGCCGTGTCACAATTGCATTGCGTATGTCGCATTCGCATTGATACGAGAAGCACAGCCATTTTGTCAATTGTCGAACGTTTTCAACAATGAACGAATTGCATAACAAATACACCGTGAGAATACATCAAAAACGTCCTAAGTACTCCTAAGTGCTTAACAAGCCATTCAGAACCTTAATTACGAGGTAAATAAAACACTTTTAGATAACCCATTAGACAGTCTTGTAAATAAAGTAAAATCAAGGATGTAATTTATGTTATCAATTTGCTACCAAATGTTATAGTCGGTCACTGTACCGATAATAATGATATTTTTGCTTAGCTATTTTGAACTTTATTGCTTAAAAATAAGATCTAAATAAACGATGACGCAATACTAGGTGACCTTCACGCCCCATTGGTCATGTCTAGATTTTTTAGCTCTGCCTAATTCTGAACGATTTTACGCTAAAAACCGCCGAATTGTTAGAATGGGTGTAAAAAATCGCAAAATGGCCGATTTTTTCGCAGAAATTAATTGTTGGGTAATTTGGTATGAGTTAAGTTTGGTGGGTCGGTAAAAAATCTGGAGTGTGACGAATTGTGATAGGAAATGTTCCCATGAATATCTAGGTTAGGTGTGACGAATATTATGTGAGGAGCGATGATTACATTGATTTCGTGGTTTAATTTTAACACATGTGGGATACGAGTTGGATTATGTTAAAAACTAGATCAATCTACACTGATGGATCAAAGACAAGTACCGGAACCGGAGTTGGAGTTTACTCCAGCGACCTCAACATTAGAATATCCAGACCACTAGGAAAGCTCAACACCGTTTACCAGGCGGAATGCATGGGCATTATCCTAGCGATCCATGCCATAGAAGCCAGGGGAGTCACGGACACTCATATTCGTATACTCTCCGACAGCGCCTCAGTTCTCCAATCCCTAAATAGAAACTACACCACCTCGAAACAAATACAAGAATGCCACAATGCACTAGAACGCGTCACGGTGACAAACCGCAACACCATGACGCTGCAGTGGATAAAAGGTCACAGCGGATCACTAGGAAATGACGCGGCCGATGAACTGGCCAGGAGGGGGTCTGGTACGATGGCTGTTGGACCCGAACCCATAGTGCCACTCCCTTTCACCCAGCTACGCACGTGGCTACAAGAACATACCCACACACAAGCAGAACGCTGGTGGACCTCGGCACCAGGCTGCAGGCAGTCCAAGGAGGCTATACCACTCCTAAACAATAAACTTACCAAGCGCCTTCTGCGACTGGATAGGGGCAGCCTGCGAATGGTGGCGGGGACCATCACCGGACACTGCTCACTGAATAAGCATTTCCACACACTAGGTATAACAGACAGTCCTCTGTGCAGAGCATGCATGGAGGAGGAGGAAACGGTGTCGCACGTGCTCCTTGAGTGCACAGGCGTCGCCGATATACGTAGACAAACGATAGGAACACCTGCACCTGGAGGACTGATCTGCTTCTGGAGGGAGGTCGGCTGGTTGGAATGACGGCCGCCATGGCCCACGCACAATGGTCCAACATCAGGACTAAGTGCGGAAACCATACCCCAATAGATAGATAGATAGAAGCTAGATCAATGTCATTCGAAAACATATTTGCAGGTCAGGAATGCTTACGGCGGCGGGTATCTACCGAGTGTTCTATAAGGGTTCTGTTTTACCATACAAGGTTCGGAATCCTAAAAATCAAGTTTTCCAACGTAGTTTGAGGCGCCTCAACTCACGAAAGACGCAAAAAAATGCAGTCCAAGAGACCAAGTTAACTTCTTCCAAACTTCAAAACACACATATATAAGATATTGTGGACGTACTCAAAGCCTCGAATATCCTAAGTAAGCTCCAACTTAGAAGTTAGTTAGGTATTTTTAACTTTCCGCTAAAGGTTTGAGTTTCTTGAAGACTGCTCCCGTCAAAGTTTTCACTTTGAATTATTTATTTCGGGTTTATGCGGGCGCCATTTTACATACTGAAGTTTTAATTTTAGAGCTTGTAAATGTGGACGATTGGAGATGTTTTCTAAAAACTGTGATTTTAGTCTTTTGGGACGGCTGTCGGGCTGTGGATAGTGATGATGATAAAGCATTTTGGTAGGATACTTCCCAAATGATGAATAAAGTTTTTGAAGTGAAAACTTCTTTAGGCGCGTTGAGCACTTTTTGGGTGAACAAAAATTATGGAACTCGCGTCATCGTCACCGAATGCTTTAGCTTTCGCTTAGTTTTCACTTCTATCGGCAGTCCCCAAAGACTGCCCCGTATGTGTTTTTTTTTCTTCAATTATTTAATTTAATATGATTCAGTTACTTGCGCTGCAACATTAACGGTATTATTACTGCAATTATCTGTACGGTTGCGGGCGATTCTAACAGTACGTAATTTCCTTTAAACATTTATCGCACCCTCCGGGTAGTAAACTGTTCTGGTCCCTTTCGAAAGCGGTTGAAACGAACTTTTGTCGGCCCACTTTACCACCAATGCTGAAACCTGATGGGTCGCTGGCCCACTCTGCAAGTGAGAAAGCAAATTTATTTGCATCTCTCTTTGCTAGCAATTCACGTCTGGACGCTGGCTCCAAGCAACCACTAACTGTACCTCGTTACTGTGACTCTTCGATGTCGGAGATCGCAGTTCACATGAAAGAGGTACGAAGAGTATTGTGCAGTCTAGACGTGAACAAGGCCAGCGGGCCTGACGGCATTTCAGCGAGAGTTTTGAGGCAATGTGCGCCTGAACTGTCTCCTGTGTTGACACGCTTGTTCCGCCTCTCTCTTGAAAAAAGAACGGTGCCAAAATCCTGGAAGCTTGCGAATGTACAACCTGTGCCAAAAAAAGGCGACCGTGCAGACCCTGCTCATTATCGACCGATCGCCATTACCTCCATTCTGTGCAAGGTTATGGAAAGGGTACTGAACAGTAAGTTGCTGACCTACCTTGAAGACAATGATCTCCTCAGTGACCGTCAATATGGCTTTCGCCGGGGACGGTCAACTGGCGATCTTCTTGTGTATGTCACGCACTGTTGGGGCGAAGCCATCGAGAAACACGGCGAAGCACTTGCTGTATCGCTCGATATCTCGAAGGCCTTTGATAGGGTGTGGCACGCAAGTCTACTCAGCAAGCTTCCTGCTTATGGCATCCCAGCTGATTTTTGTAGCTGGATATCAGACTTCCTTAGTGAACGGTCGATCCGAGTAGTCGTTGACGGCTGCTTCTCTGACCTCATGGCTATTAATGCCGGAGTTCCTCAGGGGTCTGTTCTCTCTGCAACTCTTTTCCTGCTGCACATCAATGACCTGCTTCAGCCTGGTATTGTTGGGTATGCAGATGACAGTTCGGTTTCAGAGAGATACTTGTCTAGCGCAAAAACCAGCGGGGAAGAAGTTCGTTCCTTGAGAGAGGCCATGGTAGAGCGGACAAATTTGACCTTAAGTCTTGTCTCCCAGTGGGGTGATGACAATCTGGTCTCTTTTAACGCCACCAAAACACAAGCATGCCTTTTTACCGCGAAAAGGAGTCGTTTCGACCTAACTCCGACTTTTCGGGGTACTTCTGTTCCTGTAACCGATCGGCTCGAGCTCCTAGGCATGGAGTTGACAACCAGTCTCAACTTTGGTGCCACCATTGAGCACAAAGCCCAAACTGCGGCCAAAAAGCTGGGCATCCTAAATAGAGTGAAGCGATACTTCACGCCTGGACAGCTTTTAACCCTCTACAAAGCACAAGTCCGATCCTGCATGGAGTATTGCAGCCACCTTTGGGATGGCTCAGCTAAATACCAACTTGCCGCGCTTGACTCGGTGGAACACAGAGCTAAAAGGCTCATTGGCGACGTAAGACTGGTGGATGCCAAGCTTCACAGCTTGGCTCATCGCCGCAAGGTTGCCTGCTTGTCGGTCTTCTACAGATTGTACTTCGGGGAGAGTGTCCAGGAACTCCACGATCTCATCCCACCGGCCCCCTTCTACCATCGGACATCTAGACGCACTGCAAGTTACCATCCCTACCTTGTTGCTATTCCACCAATTCGCACTAAACGTTTCCAAACGTCTTTTATAATGCGCACAGCAAAGGAGTGGAACTCTCTGCCTGCGTCTGTGTTTCCGAACGCATACAACCCTAATCTCTTCAAAATTAGAGTGAACAGGCTTCTTCTGGGTAAGCTCGCTCCATCGTCGACTTTGTCTCTGTCATCTATGACCTAGACTAGAGTCAAGAGCAAACCCATATTAAAAAAAAAAAAAAAAAAAAAAACATTCTAAGGTACGTTTTTGAGTCTGGGTACCACAGTAAAACTAAACCACAGAATTTCTAGTTTTGTGAAAATAATAAAAATTCAAGTATCTTTATCCTGTAGGATATCGTGTATTCAAAACTTGGAATCTTACCAGGAAAGGTAAGTAACTACAAGAAAACCTTTTATTTCCATTCCAATATCCCCAAGCTTTATTACCCGTCTTCTAGAACTTACAACTAGTTTTTATTAATAAAAACTCAGATTGGAACAAAGCCCTTTTAGCCAGGATTATTAAAAAATAAAAAAAAACGCGAAAGATTTGTTTGTGCTTACAATATGTTGACTTGAACTGAACTGTTTGAAATTAAAAAACTTTTTAGATTTTCGACTGAGGGTCGAAACAAAACGATTTTGGATGAAAAATGACATACTTTGTGTAATTTTATATTAATTTTAATGTATTTTTGTTTCCCAAGTTAGGGGTGAAAAGGGTGAATAATATTTGGCTAGACACACACAGCTGACTACCTACACTAAAAGAAAACAGCAGTACCTATGCTATGGAAGTTGCGGAATTTGTTCGAAAGAGTCACCGCGGCCCTGGAACGCAAAGGGCTTTAGAAGGAACACGAATGGGTTTTAGTCAGTAAGAGTCTGACACGCCCTTCTGCTCCACCCAGAGCGAAAGAAGTCATTTGATGATTTCCCATCACTAAAAAAAAGCTATCCAACCTTCCATGTAAGTTTGAAGTTAATGTTCGACAAGTTGCAACCAGAACTCCGCTTTCATGCAGCTAAGAGTTTTAGTTTCCGAAATAAATACCAAATTAATTTATTCAATACATATACCCTAACCTTTTTCACACCAATTCCTTATTGCCCCAAATAAACACGAAAGAGCCCCAAAAAAGGGGCGAAAAAAATTAATCCACGTACGCCCTGGGGTACCTAAAATGGCCACGGATTCAATAACATACACAAATGGCACCCATGTGGACACTTAAATGTATTGCAGATGTGTCCGGAATACAGGGGGATTCCATCATTAATACACTTTGTAAATATTGCTTTTATTGACGATATATATAGGGTGTTTTATTGGCAGTAAAAATTACGTAATGTTTATACAGTAGGTTTAATTACAGATGGTAAGATAGCCATGTGGTATACATAAGGATTGGTGTAAATGTGTCACTGGAGTAATGACTGATTACGCGTGCTGGGAAGTTTTTTTTAGCTGCGACGTATAAAAAAACTACTCGTTTAAATATATGTAGTTGAAATTTATGATATAATTACCTATACGTAGAGAATAGCTTGAAAATACAATAAATCGCCGTTTAAAGTACATACAAAGTCCCGTTTGAAGTTCCATTTAAATATTCGTGACTGCACTGAAATATTTTATTTATGGCTATTCACGATATTTTATGTCTAATCGTACAATAACCATAACGGCAGGACGATAATATTAAACGTAGAATGGAACACAAAACGATAATCTGAATAGATACATAATAAAACAACTTTCACCTGTCAGGGAAGTTGTAAAAAGTCCAGCATTAGCGTGTATCACGCATTCAAGTGGGAAATTCGTGTTTATGGGATCGGGAACTCGAAATATGGGTGTAAAAACATAATAGATAGGTGCCTGTTTATTTTGTACTTAACTTGACGTTTAACAATGCACGCCGGAAAAGATTACAAAAAAAACAAATAAAGCGATAATTTTGCATCATCATAACGCGTTTGAAATAATGGCATAATGCAAAAAAAGTAAAATGCAAATGGAAAAACAGTTTTTGACTCATACACTTTTTTCCATTAAGGTATTTCATGAAATCTTAAATCACTGTTTCTCTTTTATTTGTATCCAAAATGTTACATTGGAAAAACAACATACTGTACATTAAATATTTAATACTTTATTTATATTCGGCTAACGTTTCCGACGGAATTATTAATATCTGCCCCAATATCATTTATAATATTAATTTTCCCCTAATGCCTGTCCATTTAGAAGTGGGGTAACGATGGCCAATTGCAGTTTATAACAATTATATTTTTGCAGATCGCTTTAAGGCTATATTGTAAAGGCCATATGCTTTAAATCTAAGGTCGCGTAATTTAATTACCTAATGAGATTTACGTTTTAGAGGTCAGCCAACCTCTAATATTGACCTCATTAGTTTTATTAAAGTAATAGCCAAAATCAGAGTAAGGTTTTGACGAATTCATATTTTTTAGTATCACTGAAAACACCATAATTTTAATGGTCAAAATAATGTTGACAATCAATTTAAGAAAACAATGTCAATAAAAACACTCAGTAAAAAACAGTGTTGTTACTGCAAATATGTATTTCTACCATGTTTGCCAATAGTTTGTTTCCAAAATATAGAGAAAGGGTCAATAAAAAAAAAAAAACCAAGACAGAAAGCTAATACAGCCGTCTACTACACAAAATAATTGGCAAGCCATTTAATATTTTTTTCAACATTTCAAAAATCGAACATCTGCTTCCCACAAGAGGTAGACAAATCTTTTTTTTACAAAGATATACTGTTAACTTGGCAGTTCGCACCCACTTTTGGGACAAAGATACTATTATACTAGATGCTTCCTTGCAACTGTGCAAGCAGATGGTCAGGGCTGTCTCGCATCAGATACGGAATATAAAGTATTATTTTTTGTTCGATATCGGGCGACTTGTGATTAATAGAGCGAAGTAATGTTGCATTAATCGGGGTTTTTGCGCGTTTTGTTGTTGCAGTTGGTTGAAAGATAGTTAGAACGTTTGGCATCGTAAAGTTGAAGAAGATTTAAACGCTGTGCTCTCACGTTGAGGTGATAAATGTAATGTAAGAATGACTTTTGGTGTCGAACTCGATTTCAGGTTTCAACGATCGATTGTTGAACAAGACAGAATTCAGATTCAGGTAACTTTATTTGCTCAAACATGTGTGTACATACAATTATAAGAAAACAAATGCATGCAAGGTGTTATAGGTAGAAGGAGTTGTGCTAACATGTTTACCATACTGTCATGGTGTGCAAATATTAATAGGCAAGTTTGAATTTACAGTAAAAATAAACAACATTCATTAACCCTGACAATGCTGACATAAGCAAACAGAAGGAAATCTTACTTCAAAATAAGTGGCTATTAAGTTTCGACCTAAATAATAAGCTTGCCACCTCAAACGAACATGACATGTATGACCTACTCCGACATAATAGGCAATAAAAAATAAATCTCTATCAAATGCCACGTGGTACTTTCAAAAGATTTGATTGTCAACCCTACAATGGGTACCTATCGTATCGGCTATACTCAACACGGACGACCACCTGCCGGTCGCGTGGACCTTATTATATTAAACCTTATTATTATTTACGTAAGTAATAGAATTCATTTTGAAACGATTTTCTTACGAAACTTTATTTATTGACATTGTATTAGCATTTAGTGAATTCTAGTGTAGGTATTGGTTTAAGTTTTAAAATAAATATTGAGTTGGTTGACACTTTGACAGTAGCGCTATAAATTCAAATAATGCAATATTTTTCAATGGCATTCGATTTCTAATATTCTTTGTCTCTTCTAGTAAACTTACAATACCGAGATCTTTGTCCGAATGTTACAGCAGTTTTTTTTTATTAAATTTATTTTACCTTATCTATTATTTGCCTATAGATTATTAATTTGATAAAAACATAGACCGATATTATATTTAGTTCTCAAAATCAACAAGTCCTTTTTATTTGCTGAGAAGGACCATAAATATCAAGGTCCAAAAAATAATATTAAGAAACGTTTGTAACTCAAAAAAGGCCCGCCCAAAACTAAAAAGTCACTTAATATACGTCCTAAATATGATTTTGTAATCAAAAACCGAAAACCACACAAAAACCGTTCCACCAACCATATGCCGTCCGCAGCTCAAATTGTTCTGCGGTCAACCTTAGAAACGGTTACGGCATTTTGGACTTTACATGCACGAAAATAGGGTTGGTTTTTGATTAATTGGGTGTTGTCATTAATATGAAATAGGTCTGTGGAAAATTGGATTCTGTGTGCTCTAGTTAGGGTTGGTTTTCGTTTGATGTTGTGTATTGTCATTGGGATGAGGTGATGAATTTGTATGTAATCTCTTAATGCTGTGTTCTCATCTGTAATGCCAGGTTTAATCAAGGCTATTCTGGTCTCGTTTAGATATTGTCCTTGAAATATTGTTTCGCTTAAGCTTATTTTTTTTTGCTGACCTTATCATACGAAAAGCTGATTGATTAAGAGATCGGAAAAGAACGAAAATATTTTTTCCAAAATCAGCACATTTTTTTTTTCAAATCGCACGGAGAACTTTGCTTGCGCGATGCAGGATTTACTTTTTACTTCGTCGATTACAGGATAGATGGCGTTGCGGTTCTTTTAGTTGCCGTACAAATTTCGCTTCTTAGTTTTTCATGTGACGGCATTACAACCTCCCATCACATTTCATTTTATAGAACCCCAACTAGCCCTAAGTCCAACATAAACACGGAATCCGCGCATCATTTACATAAATAAAACCGCACAAAATTGGACAAAATAACTCCGTCAGTCAATCAGAACGCACACCACTAATACCTCCTAAACGCAGTATAACAGAACAGCAATTAAAGCTCTGCGGTGGATAGCTAGCCGGACACTAGCCGGACGCTATCCGGACAGGACAGTGTCCGGAATTAACCCGGTTAAGTCGACCGGGTCTTACGTTACCGGATATCGAGTTTGGGACTGTATTTGAAGCTATTAGTGCTGATTTGGGAGCTGGTTGAGCTGTTTGATTTGGAGATAGAAGCTGAATAGACGAAGAAGTTAATTTTAATTAAACCATCCAGTAGAAGTCTTTAAACCTTTGATTTTTTTTTTGGAGGATGGGACATCATCAAATGACTTCTTCCGCTCTGGATGGAGCGGAAGGGCGTGTCAGACTCTTACTGACTAAAACCCATCCGTGTTCCTCCTAAAGCTCTTTGCGTTCCAGGGCCGCGGTGACTCTTTAGAACAAATTCCGCAACTCTGGCAGGCACTGGCCCTAGCGGGCCCCGTCTCCTATGCTGACATCTCTTTGAGGCGTGCGTGGAACACAACGCGCCTTCGACCCGGGCCTGGTTGTAATGTTGTACCTAGGGGCAGCTTTACTTGTGGACAGGCTAATATTTTTTAATGTTGATCGATCACCGTCTGACCGCCATTTGCAATTTGCACGTAAATTTCGTTGAGTCGTCGATTGAAGTTTTTTAACCTGGCTGTAAAGCTATTTTCTAATAGCAGCGAAAACTTATAATAAAAAACATGGCGACGCATGAAATACTGGTTCTTTTAGATTCAAGATCTGGCCTAGCCCAGAAAAGATACCATCTTCTGAAAATCTTCATGTCAACTGATGACCAACAAAAACTGAACTAAAAAAATAACATGCGATTTGACAGACTGGTAGTTACAATGACATCAGCCAAGTTCACTTCTTCAGGCATCACGAACGTAAGAGAAAAAAGACTTCTCGAGTCATTAAATTCCTTTGTTTACTGTTGTAATGTAATCTTTCCACTCGACAACGCACAAGATCATTACTACCAACAAAAACACAAAATATAATTTCGCCTTTTTGTTGTAATGTTGGTATTGTCGACTGTATAATAACGTTAAGTTGGCAATCCGCGTTACACCTCATTAACTGACAGACATTGCAGAAACGTGTCTATGCCAAGTTTGTGGTGGAATTCATAAGATAAAAGGGATTAATGAACTTGATACGAGGAATACGAGCAGTAAGGACGATGATAGTTTAGTATTTCAGCACTCTTAAATTGACAAATAAACTGTTATATGTACTTAGTTAAGTAATGTAACATTATAATAGAAAAGCGTAAAGGTGCTCCCTCATCTGTAGCGTTCGCCTGTAATATAACATTTCAGATTCGATTTTGAGCATTACAGTACTGCCTCCCTGACGAGGAGCATTCGTTTACACATTGTATCATCAAGTTGTGCACTCTTTGGTTCTTTTCCCTCACCAATGTAATGTTCGAATCTGTAACATTACAGGTTGCGCACTCTAATGCTCGGTTCTCCTCCCTCACTGAAGTAATGCGCAACTCAGAACAATTCTCGTATTTTTATTTTTAAGAACGTTCACATTCGCAACGCAATTTGTCAAATACACAAATTTTCCTACCTACGTTATGTCAAACTTTTGACTGTTTTTTTTTAACACAACAAATGGCCTTCTACATTACTTATTTTTAACCGAATTCAAAAAAAGAAGGAGGTTCTCTATTCGTTTTTTTTTTATGTTTGTTACCTCATAACTCCGTCATTTATGAACCGATTTGAAAAATTCTTCTTTCATGTGGAAGGATATACGTTCCGATTGGTCCATATCATCCAAGTAAACGAAATTGCGTGTTTTGCTTTCCTGTTACTTTCCATTGATGTCGTTAGGTGTGGGTGTGTATCACTAAAAAATGTAAAATAAAAAACATTTTTTTGAACTTTCTTTTGGAAGTCGATTGTATTTTCTTGGAAAAAAGTTTTTTTTATTTAGTGCTATGAATCTCGGTTTGCTTATTTGTTCAGAATCGCTGGTCGCTTATGGCACGCACCACACAGATATTCGAAGCGCGATTTGGCAAGCCTGCCAGGCCACGGGAAAATTAGAGTGCATTATAATGGACACTGGCGTTTTAGAGTAGTTCTAGAACAATTAGCTGTACTGAAACATTAGGGCTTGATAAGTAAGAGGAGTTCGGGGCTGTATAATAATGTCCTCACAGGCCAATGTTCAAGGTTAAGCAATGCTTGCCGAGGTCAATTCTTGGATGGGTGACCATCCATTACATACCGAAACTTCCCAATGCCACGAAAAACATATTAACGTTTTAATGTTGGCTCGCATTGGTAGATCTTTGGCAGTCGTTACGGTAATCAGAACCCAATATTTGCCAAGGGGTTTAATGTTACCCAGTTACTGAGTTGTGGTTAGATAGGCCGTCGCTCTATGTAAAATACTGGTATGCGGCTGCATCCAATATAATTAATCTTCATTGAGGACGTAACAAGTAAGACTTTATGAAGGGCCTCTCTTAAAGAAGGAATGTACATATCAGCTGTTTAAAAGTAAGTAAGGTATTGGCAGAACTAGATAATATTGTTTTAGATTAGATCGTTGTTAAGTAGTTTAATTGTGACGATATTTATTGAAGGAGTGCTTGACATTTAGGTATAAGATAATGAGTTCCTCGATGTTTTAATCGGCCAATCGATCAAATATTTTTTATCTCACTACAAAAAATACGTTGTATTATATTGTCTTTCCAGATTTCGACGATGCCACGATGCAGTTTAAGATTTCGTCGAAATTGGGGCCGAGATTACTTTGATATATTTTTTTATTAGCCGCCCGCGTGAATATCGAAAATTATACCAAGGGAACATACTCCCAGGATAAAAAGTATCATATGTGTTATTCCAGACTATAATCTACATCTGTGCCAAGTTTCATCAAGATCCGTTCAGCCGTTCTGACGTGATTGAGTTACAAACATACATCCATCAATCTAAACATTCAAACTTTCGCATTTATATATATAATATATATATTAGTATAGATTCCGCATCCTTTGGGTTTTGATCATCCACGCCATTGTAAAAATACAAATAAGTAACAAGGTTACTACGTACTACGCAGATGATGAAAAACAAGAACCTCTGAGTTGTACGACTTTTTCAGACTGCGAAAGTACACCAACGAACTTTATTAAAGTCATCGTTCTACCCGTATACCACACGATTTTCCTTAAAAAGCGGAAAGTTAAAAAACAACGAAAATAACACCAAAAAATTTACAAGAAAACTTAACCTTTTCCAACTTTAGCAATCTCTTAACGAGGTAATCATACAAAACGGCGCAGCAGTTTAGGAGATGGCGTGAAAAACACAAACTTTGCTACAAGTACCTATTACATTTGAGGTTATTGTGTTAGGGAAGCGATTTGGCAACTGCTCAGCACCCAATGAGCGCAGCGTAATGTTTTAATGTACAAACATAATTTTAAGTGCTCCGCTGTACCGTACGCCTTTTTGTAATAAAAAAAAACGATATAATTTTTATGTTTTTATTTTTATATAATATTTCTTTCTTTTTACAGATGTTGTAAAAGCGATGGATGTTATTAATAAAGGTAAAATACTTGAAGAGAGATTATAAGTTTGGATGTAGGAGGTAATCTCTTAAAGACCTGCCGGTCGATTCGTAAACTTATCGAAGTGTAAGCTTGGGTCAAGTGACCACGAGGTGACCTGTCAATCCATATAATCAAGATGGAATGACAGCTTACTCCGTGATCACATGACATCTTGATTGTATGGATTGACAGCTCACCTCGTGATCACTTCAACCAAGCCTTCACTTCGACATGTTTACAGAATCGACTGGCAGATCTGATTTCAAAAATTCTGTCCTATCCCGGAAAAAAAGGGTTCCTGTAGGACAGGTCAAGGGAGAGACGTAAGAAAAATCTTGTTTTTATACATGTATAAAAACCCTTTTCATCACGTTCACGAAAAGTTGTTTCTTTTTGTGAAAATTTCAAATTTCTACCTATAACGGTTATGAGATACAGCCCGCTGACAGACAGTCGGTCAGCAGAGGTTTGGTTCTTCGGGCACGGAATCTTAAAAAGTTGGAGTAAATAGGACTTTAAAACTCCGAGCTATGTAATATAGTAACACAATTTTACTCATATGAGCGACTGAATACGCGGAAATACTTAAATACATACACGTATTGTTTGTAGTAGACTCGAGATTAGATAGCTCCATCTGTCATGCATAAGCATATCAAGTTATGACGTCATAAAAATGAGCAGCTTTAAACGTCCTTATTCCAATACAAGTTCAAAAGTTTGGTGTATATTTGATACGTTTACATACATTTAAACTCACATACACAAACAGTCAGACCCGGAACTACACTTCTCATCAAAAAAATCGAAACACTTTCGTTTTTATTGTTTTTGTCCTAATTTTTTACAAAAGAGAATTAATTCCATGAAAAAAAAAACATTATTGTGTAGCTGGCAGTTTGGTCATTACAGTAAGAAGAAAAAAATCAAAATTCGAAATTAGAATTTCATTTGTTTATCCTATAAATGAAATTAATCACTGTTTTGAGACAAATGTGTATTTAGGGTTGGAGTACGTTTCTCGTTTAAAAACTAAAATTAGCGCTTGTCTTTAAACTTTTTGTTTCTTATTTCATTTACTGTGACTTTGGGACGTCTGAAAAAACTTTTTTTTCTAAAACATATGGATACTTCGCCCGCAGAAGCCGCCCAAGTGGTGGCATTGCTGGATTCTGGACTTAGTCAGCGTGTTGTGGCTGCAAGATTGCATCTAAGCTTATCATCTGTTCATAGAGTCTACAAACGCTATCGGGAGACTGGTTCGTTCACGCGCCGTTCAGGATCTGGCAGGAATCGGGTCACTTCTGAGCGAGATGATCGATTTATTGTAACAACCTCTTTACGAAATCGACGCCTTAACGCTTTTCAACTGCAGCAGCAGCTTCGCGTTGTACGAAGAGTAGCTGTAAGTGACTCTACAATAAGAAGAAGGTTGAAGGAACGCGGATTGGCACCGCATAAGCCAGCGAATGGGCCGAAATTAACTGCAGACCATCGAAGAGCGCGCCTTAACTTTGCACGCGAGCACCTAACTTGGTCATACCTTCAGTGGAGCAAAGTACTGTTTTCTGATGAGTGTAAAATTATGCTGTATGGTAACGACGGAAGGAACAAGGTCTACAGAAGAGATGGAGAACGCTTTGCACAATGCTGCATTGAAGAAAAGGTCAGCTATGGTGGCGGTTCGTGGACGGTTTGGGGAGGAATCAGCGCCGACGGTAAGACAGAACTTGCCTTTGTATCTGGGCCACGGCTGCCTGCACTAAACTCTCATCGGTACATCGAACAGTGTCTTGAACCTCATGTGATGCCCTATGCACATTTTATTGGCAACGACTTCATATTCATGCACGACAATGCTAGAGCTCACACCGCGGGCGTCGTACGAGATTATCTTACCGAAGTCGGTATCTCCATTATGGTATGGCCAGCAAGAAGCCCGGACATGAATCCCATTGAACATCTATGGGATGAATTAAAGAGACGAATTCGAGCAAGAGATCCAGCCCCAGAAACACTTAGCCAGCTGCAAAATGCAATCCAAGAGGAATGGGATAATATACCACAACATGTGATCGTGACTCTCATCCGATCGATGAAGAACCGTATGGAAGCAGTAATAAGAGCTCGCGGAGGGAATACAAGTTATTAAATAAACGTTTCTTACATTTTTTTTCATTTACGCGTGTTGTTTTACCCATTTCCTTCATATTCCATACAGGGTAAAAATTACTCATTATACAAAATACGAAACCTATGAAGACTTAATTTGAATTTAGAACATTAACATTAGGATTTAAAAACCTCATACTACTCACTATTAAATGACATTTTACATTTATTCCTAAATATACACATTTTTCTGATAATCCTTATCAAATCATAAACTGCGAGGTGTTTCGATTTTTTTGATGAGAAGTGTAGTATCTGTAAGCCAAAAAAGCGTGCGGGAATCAAACCCGTGCCCCGCAACGCAGCAGCCGATAATAGCTCAGCCACTGCGCCAACCGTGCCGTTCTAAGACTTGAGATTCGCTGTCTTTGTATAGGTATACGAGGAAAGAGGTAAACTACCTTTAAAAACTACAATATCAATTTACATCAACGATTAGCAGTAGATACATAAATACAAGGCAACAAGAAATAACAGCAGCCCGTTCCATCATCAGACCACAAGACGTGCGGCGATGCGCCACCGGTATATGGTGGACATCCCACCCACACGCACAAAACGTTTTGGGAACATATTCAGTGTGCGTAAAGAAAAGGAGTGGAATTCCATGCCAGAGTCTGTGTTTCCTGATAGCTACAACCTGGGATTCTTGTAAGTCAAGAGTGAATCGGTTACTTCTAGCAAGCTCCATCCACATCATCGCTTACCATCAGGTGCGATAGTGGTCAAACGTGTGCCTCCGACATCAATGGTTTAAAAAAAAAGCAATCGTGTTATTAGTATTACTCTTATTTCTTAGCTCACCAATCAAAATAAGACCAGCGCAATTTGAAATGTATCGTACCACAATGTAAACAGCTTAATGGTGTATCTAAACACCATAAAATAATATACCTATTTAACACCATTACTAACGTCACGAATAGGTACGATGGTAAAGAATGGACTGAGCGTTCTTAGTAAGTAAATAAATTTTATTTGTTTACTTACTTAGTTAGGTATGAAGTGAATACGGGAATAATAATAGAAGTGAGGTGTGCTGTAAAAAAATCCAAATTGTGGGTTAAGCTCGCCTTTGTACGTAAGCTGTCATGTAATAATTGTCCGTAGGTTTTTTGTACAATAAAAAATAAAAGAAATAAGTTTTGTGACAGATCAAACCATCGGTCTGAGGGCCTAGTGCGAGTTTTTATAAACAAAAGAGTGGAAAGCCAATCAGGCATCGGCGGCTGAGTCGCTTGGTGTCTTTCTACAGAGTGCTCAATTTTTGAGGTTATCGCTCAGTCCATTCGCTATGTCTTTAAGTACCTACGACGCACTAAACCTTTCTTCCGAAGTGTGATGAAATAAATAAAAACATGGCCGCGTCAAAATAAAATGTTGACGCAACCGAAACTGATATTATAGGTTATGGGCAGGGTAATATCATGGTTATGGATCACGACTTTTGATCGACATTCGTAGTTTGAAATTGATTTAGTTAACGCCATAGTTGCTTGGAGAATTGATTCACTTGCATTTCAAGGTTTTGGTTCGATTTCTGGGTTCCAGGGGGGCTATTCTCTAAGCCCGAAGTCCGTACTTTCGGGCTTAGTTGCGGGCGTATTCTAGTCCGTATCACCAAACAACTAAGAATTTGACAGTTACTGTCAAATCGTGTTGTCATTCATTCTTAGTTCGGGTTCGGAACTAATCGTAAGTCCTTAGGTGATACGGAGTAGTTTTTTTTTTATCTTGGGGCAACTCACACACGGTTATCCGGTCCCAAACTAGGCAGAGCCTGTGCTATGGCAACTAGACAACTTATAAAAATACTTATATATTTCTAAATAACATATTATAGACAAATTACACCCAGACACAGAACAAATGATCATGCTCATCACACAAAGATTTGGCCTGGGTGGGAATCGAACCCACGACCTCCGGTTTAGCAGTCAGGGTCACTAACCACTCAACCAACAGGCCAGTCGGTTTAGAGACTAGCCCCCCAGATTGGAGCTGTTCGGCCTAGTGCGATATCTTTTTTTATGTTCCTTTTATGTGGAGTAGATACATATTACAGCAAATTTTTCCAGCCTGTCAGACACTGAAATTTATAAATCATCTTCATCTGCCTAATTTTGTTCATTATTGGATATGTCACAGCCAAATAGCTTCATCAGCGGTTTAATTGGTTGCCTAGCCTTTTCATTTAACTGCGCCGATTTTTCAGCTTCCTTAGTGACATCTTTGGTCCAATAAACTGGCCTGTTGGTCGAGTGGTTAGTGACCCTGACTGCTAAACCGGAGGTCGTGGGTTCGATTCCCACCCAGAAAAAATCTTTGTGTGATGAGCATGATCATTTGTTCTGTGTCTGCATGTAATTTGTCTATAATATGTATGTATTTAGAAATATATAAGTATGTTTATCAGTTGTCTGATTGCCATAGCACAGGCTCTGCCTAGTTTGGGATCGGATGACCGTGTGTGAGTTGTCCCAACATATTATTATTATTATATTATTATTTATTATAATATCGTTTAATGACTCGCCCATGTCACTTATGTCGCTGACTAAACGGCGCAATGGAAAGGCTAGGCTTTTAATTAAACGGCTGATTAAGATAGTTGACTGCGGCAGATACACCAAAAGCGGTAATGTAGGAAATGTTTTTGTAGGAAACAATATTAAAATTTTAGGCTTACGGCTTACTTTTTTCGAACTATGTTAGGTTCGGTTTACCAGATATTGTAGGTATTTTTTTCCCTAGTTTCCGTACCCAAAAGGTAAAAACGGGACACTATTATTAAGAATCCACTGTCCGTCTGTCTGTCACCAGGCTTTATCTCATGCACCGTGATAGCTAGACAGTTGAAATTTTCACAGATGATGTATCTCTGTTACCGCTATAAGAACAAAATAAAAAATAATAATTTTATTAACTTAAAAAAATTAAAGGGGGCTCTCATAGAAGAAACGTGTTTTTTTTTTTGGTTTATGGTACGGAACCCTTTGTGTGAGAGTCCGACTCACACTTGGCCGGTTTTTTTCCGCTAGTTTTTGCTTTAAATATCAGAAACATTTTTCATGAACTTGAATCATATACGTAAATAAACACAAAATAATACACCTGTTGATATAATAAATTCTCTCAGACCATTCTGACCTTAATGAATATATAATGAAAGCTTAGAAACGCATGTTTTTGTGCTACTCTCTCCGGAACATGGTCATTATCGACAAATGTTGTTCATTGTACCTAATAACTAATATGTAGGCAACTATCGTTTATGTACAAAGGCTTAATAGACGGCTAGTTTTCTAATATTTAAATACAAATTATTGACAGCGTCGATATGGGATGTTAATGTGTTCATTTATCATCAAATAGAGTTGATGAAGGCGATTGATGTTTTGAAGATGTCATTTTGAAGTCAATTAGTAGAATAGAATATAATTTATTTGCATAAAATACGGTACACACGATTAAGATTTGGTTGCGGATTTTTTTCGAAAGAGTCACCGCGGCCCTGGAACGCAAAGGGCTTTAGAACGAACACGGATGGGTTTTGGTCAGTAAGAGTCTGACACACCCTTCCGCTCCACCCAGAGCGCAAGAAGTCATTTGATGATTTCCCATAGGTACTTAAAAAAAGGGTTAAGATTTGGTCACAAATTGGACACAGATTACCTATACATAACAATATATTAGGAGGCACTGCATAGAAATGAAATAAATATTTTAATAACTTCTTTTGCATTGAGTATTGTTGTAGAACTGTGCATTGAAATTGAAACTATTATTTTTTTAATTTTGTCTATGAGAAAAAATCATCAAAAAAAAATTAAGCGGTTCAACATAATGCGTATTGGTCTCAAGTTCTCAGTAATGTAGGTATGTGAAAGTAGTTTAAGCCCGTGAGTCAATCAATACCAACATTCCTCCATCCTTCCTGCTATACGAGAATACCGGCTCTTCAACCTATAATCTTAGTCTGCTGACATTGCATAAAAACAATAATAACACAAGCTCTAAACTTAACATTGCAGCGAGATATAAAATATAGCAAAAACCTGAAAAACCTGATCATCTTGTTGGACGCAATATTTTATAGACATGCATCACGTAAGAGATAATGAGCTCCCACTTCACGACACGAGTCAAATGTTGCTAAAACCCGAAGAAAAAGGAAAATAAAGATAAATTTAAAGGAACGTTATAGGCCGATGCCTAATTTGTTTTTTTTTTTTTAAACTTTGCCCCACACTAGGAATTTCTCCTGTATCGTGGGTGCGTTTACAAACACATAAACTCACACACACAAACAGCCAGGCACGGAACAACTATCTGTAGGCCATACAAATATTTGTTCCGTGCGGGGATCGAACCCGCGACATGCAGCGCAGCAGTCAATCGCTGAACCACTGCACCAACCGTGTCGTCATATTATGTGAGTGGTAACACAGTTGACTACCCACCGTACTCAGGACGTGAAGACTATCCACTCATCCCGGCTACTGCGTAAAGGCATAATTATTTTAGTTCATAATACTAAATAGATGTCCACCTAAGGCTGCTATCCCACTGGCGTTTTACGAGCCTCGGCAAACTTTAACGTCGCGTCAACACGATGTTAACGTTGCGTTTTTAGGCAACAATTTGCGAAACGCCAAAGCTCGTAAAACGCCAGTGGGATTGCCTTAGGTGGACATCTATTTAGTTTAATGAACTATAATAAATTAATAATTATGCAGTAGCCTGAGGGAGTGGATAGTCTTCAGGTCCTGAGTACGACTGAGACCGCGAGACCAACGGACCACTCATAGAATCAAGCATCGGCCTATAACGTTCCTTTACACGTTATCATCCTTTTTTTTAACGGTGATTTAGCTTGCCCTGGTTTTTCGGTTCTAGCAACATGTGACTCGTGTTTCTTTCTAAAAAATAAAACCATGCTGAAAGGAACCATTTACGAGATTGGAAGGTCCACGAATAAACAGCTGAGGACTTCCGAAATAACTAAAACAAATGCCAGAAATGATCTTGGAACCAACTTTGGAATGGGTGTTTTAATATCGGTTAAGGATAACGAACTACAAGAAGTTATTCTTATTTTTCCTTAACGGTCATTTAATTAGTTATATCCAAGAAACATGGTGGTTAGGATTATGTTAATACAATAAAATCCCACTTAACAAAATGTATAGACTTTCATCTATCGTCTGTGTTTTTTTCATTTTTTTTTGTAAGTACCTATTCTGACTACTTACATACCTTTGTGTAAATGATAGTTCTTAGAACTCAACAGACAGATGTGTTGCTGGGGAGTTTGTTGCGCCACTTCTTCCCAGCTAAAACACTAGGAAGTGGTGACGGGCGGGCGTTTTGGGGGACTGTCTTTATATAGAACTTTGACGTTCAAAAAGTGCTGGCACTCAGCCTTATTTGAATAAATGACTTTTGATTTGTTTTGATTTGTCCTCTCAGCTGTGAAAATTATATGTATTGTGTTTTTAAATATATATTATGGTATTAGGAATGTTTTTTATAATTATGTAATCATAAATTAATAATAACAAATATTTATGTAAGTTTATTTGATACTTTAGTTCAAGGCTTCACATACCCCTTTTCAACCGACTTCCAAAAGAAGGAGGTTATCTATTCGACTATGTTTTTTTTTTCGTATGTTTGTTATGCGATCATTCCGTCAATAATGAATCGATTTTGATGATTTTTTTTTATTCGAAAGCCAATACTCCTGAGGTGGTCCCATTGGCACTAAGTCAGAATCTGATAATGGGATCCTAGGGAAATCGAGGGCAACCCTCAAATTTTAAAGGCACATGCAATGTTTTCTTGTTCTTTTTTACACAAAACAATATCTGCATTACTTTTTAATTTCTCCTTTCGCAGGTGCTGGAAGAAATTTCTTTAGAAATAAGCAGTACCTTTGTACTAATAATTATAATGTTACATCTGATACTTTCTCTGTGTGTACATAAATTATAAAATAAAGAAGTGTATTGAGGAAGTTCAAACGATTTCGTTTAAGGTTGTGAAAACCAGTATTCACCAAATTAACCGAATTCCTCATACCTAATACTAAAACCAGTTGAACATAATCCTGAGCTAGATTATCAGATTTCCACATAAATCCTACTAACTCGTGCCTAATCAGTAATCATGGCTTCGGTTCCATGATTGATATGTTTATGTCAGTATGTTGGAAGTAAGTGAGATGAATGTCCCAGGTTCAGGGCCGGGTATTGACATGTATAGTGAAGGTGATTGATGCACATGATGATTCATCACCTGCCTAGCCTTTTCCCAATTATATTGGGGTCGGCTTCCAGTCAAACTGGATTCAGCTGAATACCAGTATTTTAGCACATGATGATTGAAAGTGATATAATGGTGACTTAGGTAAAGTATTATTGTTTGGTAGCACTAGTCTTTTTTTTCAGTGAAGACTTCAGCTGTCACTAAAAGCCAAGCGTTAAACTTTTGAACGCCAGAGCATGAACGCATCGGCGTGCCCCCGACGCCAAGCCACAAATTCGCCGTACTTTTTGTCGTGATTTGTGACGTTTAGCGTACAAGGCACGCGCTTGCTTGTCATGTATACGTGACAATGGCGTTCAAAAGGTTAAATGGGACTGGGCCGGACACGTCTGCCACATGTTCGAATTGTTCATGGTCTCCAGCAAACACAATGTGGGTCTCAGAAACATGGCGGCAGACCCAGGCGACAGGCTATTGACAGGATTGATTCACGCTTGCCCAACGCCGGAAGAATGGAAGGTTTTCCTTCCAATGGAAGGTTTTCCTTCCAATGGAAGGTTTTCCTTCCATTCTTGAAGGCCTTTATCCTGCAGTGGGACGAAATGGGAATGGGACACAAACATTACTTCACACGGAGGTTAAGCATTGTTTGGTATGGTGTCAGATGTAAAAGAATTTCACCATCCCATCACTTCCCGTGAGTGTCGTAAGAGGCGACTAAGGGACTCACCAGAGAATGAACACTTTTCAGCTTGAGCAATGTGCGCCCTGCCTACTGCCACTTCAGTTTGGCGATCCTTTGGGCTATGTCGGTAACCTTCCCTTCTTTAGCATTTGAGAGGTTAAGTCGCTGACTTCCATAACTTACAAATATGCTTCCCTGAAATGTTCTGTGTACCCGTACGTATCTATGTAATTTAGAACCTGTTACGAAATCGATTGTGGCCAGTTAAACACTAATGGCTCATTCAGCAAAGTCCTTAGTAGCATCTTTAACTTTCCCGGGCAGTAAACGCATCGTAATGTCCCATAGTTAATTTACGTGTAACACCGTCAAAGTTAACTGTAGTCACATCACAGATTGTGAGTTAACCGGTTAGGTCTCACCAGGTGTAAGGTTTTTTTTGCGATAAACTCGACACTGGTACACCTGCTGGTGTTTTTATGACAGCAGGTGGAATATAGGATTTGTTTTTCTTGTTTTTGTTTAAAGGATTTTAAGATATGTAGTATAAGTACGTGGCTTGAATGTTTGAGGGTTTTTAATAAGGTTGGAATTGTCATTTGGCTCGTTAAGTGAAATTGGCCCTTTGGGTAATTTTGATACCGCATGCATTTACGTGTACCTAAGTGTTACCCGGCGATACTATCTGCTGCATTTTCTGAGCCTTTTTTTATACGCTCTCATAAAATCGACAAAAATAATGATATTACAGAAATACTTTGATATATAGAACTGATATAATAATAATCATCATAATATAGTTGTGTTATGATGGCAAAGGAAATTAAGGTTATTCATCCATCGTCGACTTTGTCTCTGTCATCTATGACCTAGACTTGAGTCGAGAGCAAACTCAACTCAAATAAAAAATATTTAAAAAAAAACAATTAAGAAAGTTTAAGAATGAGGATCTCTTAAACCTGTATAATTTGGCATTAAAATAGTGTTTGACACGTTCTTAACTCCATATACTCAATTCAAAAAGGGACCCCATTCTTCTATACCTACTAATATTAGAAAGAGGAAAGATTTGTATTTTTGTTAACGAATAATCTTAAAAACTACTGGACCGATTTGGAAAATTCTTTCAGCAATGGATAGTTACATTATCAGCGAGTAACAAATGCTATATTTTATCCCCGTACTCCCACGGGAACGGGAACTACGCGGGTGAAACCGCGTGTCGTCCGTTAGTAAGTAAAGTATAAATTGGTATTTTTAACTGGTATATTTACTCGTGATTTTTACCCAAAACAAAGCAACAAAACCAGACGTTAGAAAACATCAGAATTTCCTCAATAGCCTCTCGACTAAATAAGCACTTATTTATCTTATTCTCCTTACCTAACATAACTTCCTAGCAACATGATTTACATTTGCCCTCCAAGCTGAATCCGCCAGGGCCATATAATTTAACTTAATCGGATTTGAACCCCTGACCTGCTTATCTGACCCGAACATCTTAGCCTAAGGCCCTTACAGTAAACATTCTGAATATGATAAATAAATAAGAAATTAATGAATACTAATATGTTCGATCTATCGAAAACGGGTCGTTTCACTTCGGAAATGTAATTTTTGTATTCAAATAGACTCCATTAGAGGAAAGATCCTGTATGGAGTATTGCAGCCACCTTTGGGATGGCTCAGCTAAATACCAACTTGTCGCGCTTGACTCGGTGGAACGCAGAGCTAAAATGCCCATTGGCGACGTAAAACTGGTGGATGCCAAGCTTCACAACTTGGCTCATCGCCGCAAGGTTCACATGCCACAATCTCATCCCACCGGCCCCCTTCTACCATCGGACATCTAGACGCACTGCAAGTTACCATCCCTACCTTGTTGCTATTCCACCAATTCGCACTAAACAACGACGTTTCCAAACGTCTTTTATTATGCGCACAGCAAAGGAGTGGAACTCTCTGCCTGCGTCTGTGTTTCCGAACGTATACAACCCTAATCTCTTCAAAATTAAAGTGAACAGGCTTCTTCTGGGTAAGCTCGCTCCATCGTCGACTTTGTCTCAGTCATCTATGACCTAGACTAGAGTCAAGAGCAAACCCATATTAAATAAAAATAAAAAAATGAATTCAGATGCCAAGGTAATGCAATGCTTGCAGAAGTCGGTCCGTGGCCTATCATAAATCAATCCTAATATATAAAATTCTTCCGTTACTGACTGAATGACTGAGTGACTGACAGACAATGCACAGCCAGAACTGCTGGTCGTAGAATGGTAGCTGTACTTTTACATGTAGTTTCCTTGGAGAATGTAGCACTCAGAGAGGATTTCCGGAAATTCCTACGGGAACGGGAGAAAACGGGATATTTTTCTGTTTCCTTCTTCTTATCTTTTTTATAAAATGTGTATATTCCTCTACTTCTTATCTTTATAAATAAATAAGATAAATCTTCTGGTGAAGGTCGCGGGTTACGAGGAACATAGGACCTGGTCGATGTGGCGACGTTTGAGGGAGGCCTGTGACCAGCAGAGGACATAATCCGGCTGATATGACGATCATGAAATTCTTTGTCATAATCAGTTTTGATAGAAAGTTTTTTTATGAAGACTCGTCAAGTTTGATGAATGTTAGACCCAAAAAACGAATAAGAATAGAACTGTGTATTATTTTAGGCGTTGACATCATGATAGGAAAAATGTCCTTACAAGATGCCTTAAGAGATATTTTAGTGTTTTTTCCTGGTTTTGCAATGCGAATATTGAGGCGGCCTTCTGAGAAACTTCTTGATTTAAAACGAAGGCTTTACCTACACGGAAATTTTTAGTAAACCCCATAACGGTGAAGGAAAACGTCGTGACATCACTTAAGTTGATAGTCGAGTAGTGGTGCTGGGTTGAAATGATCTCGAATTATAATGAATGCAAGTATACGTTGTCTTACGTCTATCAGTTACAAAAAAATTTTTGATAAAAAAATACAACCAACTTCAAAATAACAAAAACACTACAAAAGTTTTTTTGAAGTGATAACTTCTTATGGGAGGGTAAACCACTTCGTAACGTAACGCGTTACGGCGCCAGTCTGTCTGGCTTCCCTTTCTCTCACGCATACGGCAGCGGTAGGCAGGCTCTTCCTATCTCACTCTAACCCACAGCGCTAGTCGTATTTCGGACAGACGCTTCCCATATTAAATAGTTCAACTTAGATAATTTTTTTTTTTTTAATTTTTAGGGTTCCGTACCCAAAGGGTAAAAACGGGACCCTATTACTAAGACTCCATTGTCCATCTGTCTGTCTGTCACCAAGCTATATCTCATGAAACGTGAAAGCTAGACAGTTGAAATTTTCACAGATGATGTATTTCTGTTGCCGCTATAACAACAAATACTAAAAATTAAATAAATTTAAAATAAAAGGGGAAGAAATATATTAATACAAGAAATATGTTTTTTTCAGCTTATGGTGTGGAACCCTTCGTGTACAAGTCCAAGTTGCACTTGGCCAGTTTATTAGTGGTACCACACACCTAACTATGTACATCACAATAATTAAGTTACAAGAAAGCAAAATACGCAATTTCGTTTACAGCTGGAAAAAATATGTCATCCAAGACATATTTTTTCCAGCTGTTTTGATTTAAAAACTAAACTACTGAACCGATTTTGATGACATTTCTATGGGACCAATCGGAAAGCATATCCTTTTACATAATAAAAGATTTTTTAAATCGGTTCACAAATTACGGAGTTACGAGGTAACAAAAACAAAAAAATACAACCGAACTGAGAACCTCCTCCTTCTTTTGAAATCGGTTAAAAATGGCTTCATTACCAACAGCTTACTAGTCGATTTATACAGGAGCGAGAGTAAACCGTGTAATCTATCACCATCAATCGTTGATTAACACAAGATTGACCAATCTTGATACTTTCGATTTTTTGTACCAATTACATTGAGATACGTCTGTGTTGCGCCGGCGCAGGCGCCTAAGACTTACGTGAAGTTATGTGAAAGTGCATTTTGCTTCAAGTCTTGACAATTAAATGGCACGTTTCGGTATTTTATTATTGATTTTTTGCTATTTTTCTTTCGTTACTTTGATGTTAATGGAGTTGTAGTAATGGAGAGAGACACTCTCGGTTTCGAGAAGAATGGAATTTATTTATTTATAATTGGCTACATGTTTAAATAATGATTTTCTATTTACTAATGTTAGTATTACAATTTCTTATAGGTTAGCACCGCATGCCCCATAAAAGATAAAACTTAATTGCTGCAAGTTTACGTTTTTCTTCAAATTTATTTAAAAAAGGACTAGTAAACAAAGAAAAAAAATAATTACAAACCTAATATAACAAAACAAAAAAATATTAAAAAAATAGAAAAAAAAAATAAAAAAAAAACAAAAAAAAATAATAATAAGAAATTTGATTAATAGTTTTGCAGATAACTTAAATGCGTTGAGAAAGACTTAAAATAATTAAGGTAGGTATTTTTTTTACCCGACTACGGCGAAGCAAAAGTGAGTGCTTTTACTACTGTAATTCTCTCCTGTAATTTCCTATTAAAAACATTGTTTTTTTTTTTTCAATGTCTTATACTGGCTACATCGTGTTAGTTTGACGTGTACGTAATTTAAATCGTGCGTATTAACTTTGGAGAACAATTTTTTTGTTTGTTTTCCTATGAAAATTATTTTTGAAATTTAATTCAAACTCAAACCTCAAACTCAAAGCATTTATTTCAATTAAACCATTACAAGCACTTTTGAATTGTCAAGGTCGGTCCGTCCAAAGAGATGATGCTATTTGCACGTTCTAAAGCGTAGATCTCTATGGAGAAGAACGTGCAAGAAACTCCACGGACACTCTTTGAAATCAATGTTTTTTACAATGATATGGTTAATTAACTTCTAGACCCCGTTTCTTATTACCAAACGTCGCATTTCCTTGTAACAATTCAAATAACATAGTTTACAATTGACCTACCTGCTTTTCATTCCACCTGTTGGTATTTAAACAAGTCTCAAGGTACCAGGGTAGCAAGGCCAGCCTGTATATTGACTTAGGACTGCCAAGTCTTGTGAAGTATTAATAGTATGTGTGCATTACTAAAATTTGCCTGGCCTGTTGGTCGAGTGGTTATTGCCCTGACTGCTAAACCGGAGGTCGTGGGTTCGATTCCCACCCAGGACAAATCTTTGTGTGATTAGCATGATCATTTGTTCTGTCTGGGTGTAATTTGTCTATAATATGTATGTATAATTAGAAATATATAAGTATGTTTATCAGTTGTCTGGTTGCCATAGCACAGGCTCTGCCTAGTTTGGGATCGGATGACCGTGTGAAAAAATAAAAAAAAATAAAATAATAAGTTGACGGCTTTTCGCCTTCAGTTTGGCTAAATTTTGGTGTGTTAAGATATTTATGGGTGCTGCTTGTTTAATTCTTGAGGAAATTATAACAACTTAGAAAAAACATTTTTACATAAAATACAACCGGCTACAAAGTATAAGGAAGTCGGTGTTAAAATACGAAGAACAACCAAAAACATAGACATAAGAAGTTAAAGTCTGTAGTGTTTTGTTTTATTTGGAAGTCGGTTGTATTTTTTTGTAAAATAGTTTTTTATTTTTCACTTTTTTTTGGTACACACAACAACACCACTGGAAAGTCACAGGAAAACAAAACACGCAATTTCGTATACATACTTGGATGATTATATATCTCACCAGATATTTTGATTTAAAAACCAAACCACGTAACCGATTTTGATGAAATATCTATGGGACCAATCGGAATGTATGTCCATTCACATGAAAAAAGAATTTTTCTAATCGGTTCACAAATGACGGAGTAATGAGGTAACAAACATAAAAAAAACAACAACTGAATTGTGAACTTCCTCCTTTTAATGAAGTAGAAAAATTATAACAACACTATTGGAATTAAGTCTTTTTCTTAAACAAAAAATTTAAATTGATCAATTCGCGAAGTCGCATTATGTTGGCAATTTCAGACACCACCAGATTTTTTAATTTATTTTTCCTCATCGATTTGACTGAAGACTTTGCTCGAGACAAAAACGGGAACAGTCAGACAGTAGATTATGACGCTGCTGAAAGTGCGGGACATCCCGGGTCCAGGGATAAAGAATAGTTTATTTTATGCTTAACCACATATGACTGACATTCACGGTTGAACTACATAGGTAAGTAGGGCAAACTCATCATCTGCCTAGCCTTTTTCCCAATTATATTGGGGTCGGCTTCCAGTCAACCCGGATTCAGCTGAATATCAGTATTTTACGTGGAGCAGCTGCCTACCAGACATCCACAACCCATTAACTGGGTAACACTGTACTCCTTGGTAAGACTGGTGGCAGATTTTCTGGCTTCTGACTATCCGTCAGAACTGCCAAAGATCTACAAATGACAGCTAAGTAGGTCAAACTGACGAATTATGTACCTACCCAGTATAACCGCGTTATTGAAAGGACGTCGACACATTTGCTCAACTAGATGTTGATTTCTACCATAAATATTGTACTTAAACAAGGAGGTAGCCAATAAAAGCAAACACGATCGCGTCGCATACATTCACGGTACACATGATCAAACACACCAGAGCCATGTTTTATTTACTTAAACATTCAAGCCCAAGATTCGGGAAACGCCGGTATTTCTCCCATGAGAATTTTGTTACGCTACAATCGACTTTCAACCTCACCCTAACAACTTAAAGTCTCTTTCCCATCAGCTGGGCTACCCCAAGAGAATTTTAGAGTACACAATTGAGAAGATGCTTTATCTCTATTAAGGTAGGGTTTTCTTTTCCTTGGGGTGTGTTCTTATGGTTTTTGTGCATACCCATTAGTGGAGGCGCGAGGGAGTTATTTCGGTGTCACATTGCTGTTTCGTTTCTTATAATTATTAAGTTAATTATAGTTTTTCGATCGTTTCCCAGTTTGGGTGTCTCCAAACGACCTTCGAGGGGCGTTAGCTAAATATGGACGCATTGTTGTCGATGTTTTTCCTATTAGAGTCAAAAAGGTGGCTAAGACAGACTGGATGCAAAAGGCGATGGAACGGAGTGTCGTGGTGTAGTTTGGGAGAGCCCGATGTCCAGCATTGGACTACGATCGGCTGTGTTGATAGATTGATTGTTTTTGCATCCACACAACACTATCATAATGGAGGCCGTTAGAGTTTATATGGTGGTTTTAGCCGTACATGCATAACAGAAAGGTATAACCGAGTTTTATAAAAAGGAAAACTGTACAGTTTTACAACATACACGCTGGGGTTTGCCTGTTTGTTAAGCTTCTAAGGTTATAACCATAATGCATACCCTAGCATGTATGGCCACCTTAAACCCTATTCCCCGGGTGTTGGGGAGTCGCAGGGCGATTCTCGGCCACCGTAGGCGAGCGTCGCCGTCCAATCAGAACCAGCAGCCCTACTATGACGTGCTAATGCCATCCAATTCCGATGATGTAAACGGGATAGTGCTATTATCTAAGTATAGCTCCGTCTCCCTCTTAGAGCGGAATCATGATCGTTTTAAGACTTCATAATAGGGCCTCAGGCCCGGGTCGAAGGCGCGTTGTGTTCCACGCGTGCCTCAAAGAGATGTCAGCATAGTAGACGGAGCCCGCTAGGGCCAAAGCCTGTCAGGGTTGCGGAATTTGTTCGAAAGAATCACCGCGGCCCTGGAACGCAAAGGGCATAAGGAGAAACACGGATGGGTTTTAGTCAGTAAGAGACTGACACTCCCTTCTGCTCCGCACAGATCGGAAGGAGTCATTTGATGATTGACCATTCATAAAAAAAAACAATAATTCTATAAAACAACTTAGCGTAAGCCATGGCATTTGACTTTCAAGCCAAATTCCATTGTCACCAACTGTGATTCGAATCAAACAAATCAGAATTATCTTTGTTATTGAGTTCCGGGAGCCTCGGTTACCTAGCCTTCACTTTTGATAGATTCTAGATTACCGTTAGATAGACTGACATTTTCATAATGTCCTAGTTTACCTTGCTGGGATCTAGATCTGACTGAGTTTGTGTGTCTGTTGAATATCAAGTAGATTGATAGTGTCATTAATAGTGATAGTGGTAATTAAACTGTTTGAGGTTGTATCTGAAGGGTGTCTGTTTGTTTAATTAGTCTATCTTGGTGTTGAAGCGTTAATTTGGGGATGGTTTCTGAATTGAGTAGGTATTTTGAGTTAATAACGTGTCGAACCCTACTTTCATGCGAAATTTTGGCAAGTTAAAAATAGAGATCTTGTAGAATTAAGACGGGTCAACCAGAGTCAACATAGGAAGACTAAAGATATAATCCTTTATCAATGCAACGATTATAAGTGCCTGGATTTTCTTGAGTACAAAGGAAGTGTCATATTATTACAGGTAATCTAGATACTGTTGCACGAACGGACTTCACGCTAGCTCTACTTTGGAATTATTCCAATAAAACACGATTTAAGATTTAACTTCAATATACATTCGGCATCTGCCTAAGAAGAGACCTGGTATAAGAGTCTCATCTAAAAACGATTGTACTATATTACTCCGACAAACGCTACCTCGACGGATCATTTCACCGACCTGCAGTAGACCGACAGAACAGTAATCCGATGGAGTTTACCTCGACAGAACGCTATCTCGACAGTCATTTGGTCCACAAAACACTAGTTCGACTAACAGTTGATCGCTTTAATGCCATTCCGACGCACAGTAGACCGACAGAAGACTAGACCGAAAAGGTTTATCACGCCTGGACAGTATTAAACACACAACGGGCCGTCAAAACACAAGAAGAATAACCTTGAATTTAGAAAAATTGGGTTCAATTATTCATAGCTATTTATTGAGACACTAAAAGAACATGTTTTTTGAACAAAACATATCTTTACAATCTTACTTAATACTCTTTTAGTTTTGCTAGACGCTTCCAAAGTTCCACCTTGTCTGCCAGTGACCTGTGCGCCGAGGAGGTCCTGACAATACCTAATTGATTGTCGACTGTATTTTGGGCAATGGAGAAGAAGTAATTAATACACGGATGTTCACACCGTCATTCAAGTAGGAATAACACAACAGTCATCGCCAAAAAGGAATAGGTATCATCATGAGGAATGCAATGGATGCATCGCAAAATTACAAAAAGATAAACAAAATTACCTACATGTAAACCATCAACATCCTTCAACCAAGGTCCAAGGACTTCAAAAACTTATGTCATGACATGACGTCACATTTCCTACAATTTTAAATTTATAAAGTCTGTCAGACCTCAGGTAATATTCAAAGGATCTGATGACGTAATCCTATTTCTTATAAGGACATATTATGACATGTCTTGTATTTATTTCCTATTCTAAAGCTGTGTGTAGAATATGTTTATGAGTTTATGGTAATCTAGAGATTGTTATTGCCTTGTCGACCTGGGACTGTGTGTTTAAGCTTTATTCTGAGAAGTTGGTGTTTCTTGACAATGGAGTTTGTGATTTAGTGATGTTATGGTGTTAAGGTTTTATGGGTTCTAGTCTATGAAGTTTGATGAGTTGTTTCATGAAGTTTGCTAGCTTAAGACGAATTCAGTTTTGTCCTACGGCTTACGTTGGAAAGAATAGGTATGGCGACAAGTAAGATATTGAGCAGCAGTATCATTGACCTGGTGAGGTCCGCGGTGGTCTGCTGGATGAGAGAAACATAGAAACGATCGATGTGGTGACGTGACGCTAGGAGAAGGGTCCGCTACTCATGGTAGTGGAAGGAACTGTAAGGTTTTAGTCAGTAGAAGTCCGTTGACATAACCCTCCGTTTTCCCAGATGGAAGATATCCTCGAGGATTTGCCCGTTAAATAGAGGAAACTGTGCAGTTGCTAACAGTAAACGTCTTTTGGTTGAAATGACGTTGATGATGATCATCGATTACATTCAAAACAACTCGCTAAATCGGATGGAATCAAGCAATGTTGTCCTTTCTTATCTTCTAACTCCTTACTAAAGTGTTACAACATACATTCGTACAATCTTGACGACACTGACTGCTGCGCTGCGTGTCGCAGGTTCGATCCCCGCACGGATCAAATATTTGTATGGCCTACAGACAGTTGTTTCGGCTCTGGCTGTTTATGTATGTGAGTTTATATGTTTGTAAACGCACCCAAGATACAGGTTACATTCTAGTGTGGGGAACGATTAAAAAAAAAACTTTATATCAAGGCCAAACCAGTACATCAAACAGCCAGGAACAACACTAAGGTCCGCATGATAAATAAATGCTTTAACTTGTACAAAGCAAAGACGTCTCGTTGACAAGTCGATAATCAGCTCACGACGAGTTTCTTTAACTTCCAGTCGTGAGCCCGTTAATGAGAAATTAGGTACTAGCGTTTTGAGTGGAGTGGGGTCCCCCCTTGAATAGCGGGATGTATATGAAGACAGGGATCTACTTTGGAGTTTTCTTCCTAGTGCATTTGGTAAGATTTCGGCAAGTTATACTTAATTCCTATATAATCATGTCGGTAGAAAAAAAAATCGTCAAAATCAAAACGTATTGTCGCGTTGTGCTGTCTGCGGGGGCCTTAACCTTTTGAACGCCAGAGCATAAACGCATCGGCGTGCCCCCGACGTCAAGTCACAATTTCGGCTTACTTTTTGTCATTCATATATTTGTGACTTTTGCGTACTGGGCACGCGCTTGCTTGTCATGTATAAGTGACAATGGCGTCCAAAAGGTTAAAACTCGATTCAATGGACACAAAGCAACACCGCGGGTTATCATCTGCCTAGCTTTGTGCCAACTATGATTGAGTCAGCTTCCAGTCGATCCAGATTCACTAAGTACCAGTACCTAACTCTATGGAGAGACTGCCTATCCAACCCCCACGACCCAGACATTGGGGTACAAAATACAAGGGGACCCCAATGTACCCCAATGCAAGACTGGTTGGCAGACATTCGGGTTTCGAAATGCCAGTAATTTTTCAAAGGTCTACAAATGACAGCCGGGATCAATAGTTTAACGTGTCTTGAAGTCGATTCATTTATTTAAACTAGACCATTTACCGAACTAAAATACACTTCTCATCAAAAAAATCGAAACACCTCGCAGTTTATGATTTGATAAGGATTATCAGAAAAATGTGTATATTTAGGAATAAATGTAAAATGTCATTTAATAGTGAGTAGTATGAGGTTTTTAAATCCTAATGTTAATGTTCTAAATTCAAATTAAGTCTTCATAGGTTTCGTATTTTGTATAATGAGTAATTTTTACCCTGTATGGAATATGAAGGAAATGGGTAAAACAACACGCGTAAATGAAAAAAAATGTAAGAAACGTTTATTTAATAACTTGTATTCCCTCCGCGAGCTCTTATTACTGCTTCCATACGGTTCTTCATCGATCGGATGAGAGTCACGATCACATGTTGTGGTATATTATCCCATTCCTCTTGGATTGCATTTTGCAGCTGGCTAAGTGTTTCTGGGGCTGGATCTCTTGCTCGAATTCGTCTCTTTAATTCATCCCATAGATGTTCAATGGGATTCATGTCCGGGCTTCTTGCTGGCCATACCATAATGGAGATACCGACTTCGGTAAGATAATCTCGTACGACGCCCGCGGTGTGAGCTCTAGCATTGTCGTGCATGAATATGAAGTCGTTGCCAATAAAATGTGCATAGGGCATCACATGAGGTTCAAGACACTGTTCGATGTACCGATGAGAGTTTAGTGCAGGCAGCCGTGGCCCAGATACAAAGGCAAGTTCTGTCTTACCGTCGGCGCTGATTCCTCCCCAAACCGTCCACGAACCGCCACCATAGCTGACCTTTTCTTCAATGCAGCATTGTGCAAAGCGTTCTCCATCTCTTCTGTAGACCTTGTTCCTTCCGTCGTTACCATACAGCATAATTTTACACTCATCAGAAAACAGTACTTTGCTCCACTGAAGGTATGACCAAGTTAGGTGCTCGCGTGCAAAGTTAAGGCGCGCTCTTCGATGGTCTGCAGTTAATTTCGGCCCATTCGCTGGCTTATGCGGTGCCAATCCGCGTTCCTTCAACCTTCTTCTTATTGTAGAGTCACTTACAGCTACTCTTCGTACAACGCGAAGCTGCTGCTGCAGTTGAAAAGCGTTAAGGCGTCGATTTCGTAAAGAGGTTGTTACAATAAATCGATCATCTCGCTCAGAAGTGACCCGATTCCTGCCAGATCCTGAACGGCGCGTGAACGAACCAGTCTCCCGATAGCGTTTGTAGACTCTATGAACAGATGATAAGCTTAGATGCAATCTTGCAGCCACAACACGCTGACTAAGTCCAGAATCCAGCAATGCCACCACTTGGGCGGCTTCTGCGGGCGAAGTATCCATATGTTTTAGAAAAAAAAGTTTTTTCAGACGTCCCAAAGTCACAGTAAATGAAATAAGAAACAAAAAGTTTAAAGACAAGCGCTAATTTTAGTTTTTAAACGAGAAACGTACTCCAACCCTAAATACACATTTGTCTCAAAACAGTGATTAATTTCATTTATAGGATAAACAAATGAAATTCTAATTTCGAATTTTGATTTTTTTCTTCTTACTGTAATGACCAAACTGCCAGCTACACAATAATGTTTTTTTTTTCATGGAATTAATTCTCTTTTGTAAAAAATTAGGACAAAAACAATAAAAACGAAAGTGTTTCGATTTTTTTGATGAGAAGTGTATTATGGTGACTATAGTGGTCTATTCGCAGAAGTAGATTCTTATGGAGAAGAAAACAAGAAACGTCATAGTTACTCTTTTAAAATAAAAGTTTTACAATTTTTTGTGTTGTTGTTTTGTCTGGTAGAAATGCCTAAGGCATTAAGACCGCCTTTGTACAGTGTTTTGACCAATGCATAAAGTTTTAGTAAATAAATAAATTATAAAACACTCCTTGGCAACACTGGTTGGCAGACATTCGGGTTTCTAAACAGCAGTATATTGCCAAGGATCTATCTACAGCCGGGATCAATAGCTTAATTTGCTTTCTAAGGTTATTTTTATTTATTTATTTATTTTTTTTTTTTTTTTTTTTTTTTTTTTTTTTTTTTTTTTTTTTTTTTTTTTTTTTTTTTTTTTTTTTTNTTTATTTATTTATTTATTTATATAAGGTTCACCCACAGCACATATATGGACATAGATACATTGAGTCTTATGGTAATATTCTAGTATATATGCCAATTACGGGCAAACACAACATTGACAAAAACACGCCAGATTATTTATACACTA